>JAHQIW010000611.1:0-17196 GCA_019055375.1 Parelaphostrongylus tenuis | reverse complement strand
GCATATTGCCATCCACTTTCTGGAATACTACTCAACTAAAGCTAAAGATTACGCTAACCTTTTCAAATGGTTCAGCATTATCTGTTCCTTGAGTTCCATACCACTTATCTACCTGAAAAGTGAAACGCGCTTGCGGCTGTAACCAAAAACACTGAGATTATTCCTCATGAGATTGACGCCTCCAAAATTAGAAATGGTGAGGCAACCAGGATAGAATTTTTTTGCGTTTTTTTTTTCAAAGCCTATCTTAATTTGCCAACATTGTTCAACTGAGACAATTGTATACTTCTGAAATAAGGAAAGAATTTTTTTAATCAAATTAACAGAGCTCCTTTTACTCACCGAGCGTGCGATATAAGACTTGTCAAATTGACCGTTTTTCTCACGGAAAGCGATGTTGCTATCGTTGGTCGCCGATACGTGAGAATTCTCTATATTGCAACTATTTTTAGCAATGTCGAAAGCCTTTTTGTCTAATGAGCAATGGTACTCCTATAAAAGCAACATGAAAAACCGTCCCTCTTCAAGTAAAAACTTAATCCTTCTTATTAAGAAAAAGCTTCATCATCAGCAGCTTGGGCTTCTAGCCTGCACTTTTTTGAAGTATTCTGGAAAAGATTAGTTTTGAAATTGCACATGTACGACAATGATGGCCATTCTGTCAAATATCAAAATAGCACCACCTTTTGGTCTTCTTTCAAAAATCAAAAAATTATATAACAAACCTGATAAAGTTATGCTTATGTTCAGCAGTTTTTCTCCAAGTCTTTGTCCTATCATCACACTCAGACTGATCTACTGTGGAAAAAGGATCAATCATAATAAACATATGGCATAGATGTTTAATACAGAGAATTATTTGCGAAGAGGCTAAGAATAAAAATAAGCACTGACCTGATGATTCTTCGGATACGACAGGTCGAAATTCCTTAAAATAATCAGTGAAACTCTTGGAATTTTTTAACAGACCGTAATTAAGGCGGATATTGCTATTCTTCATAGGACAGGAAAGGAAGACAAAATCACCAAACTTAAAATGTCTGGATCAACTTTGTTTCAACAGCTTCGAATTTTATTTAGCAAGAAAAAAATTGTGAACTATCGACTAGCGCCGAAACCGATAACAGTCGCATGAAAAATCTTAGATGCTTCTGTCAAACTATGATTTTTGTCCGCATCAAATTCACTACAAAGTCGGCTTTTTTGTGGAAGATAAAAGTTATCTTGTAATATAGTAGATCAAGTTATAAAACTCTAAGTACTCTATTCGAGATTCTACGCAACAAAATTTATAAAACTTCATAATTTTTTCGGTCACACTTGTTAAGAAAAAAATATTTCGAAAATTCGCAAGCGTAATTGAAATTAAACTTTCAAGATTTGCATGCGAGCACGACGATAGCGGCAAAAATCAGTGATGCTATTAGAAACATTATTATGTTTTGATGGAAAATTCATACCGTTCCTCTGCGCTTCTGGTCAAGATACGATTTTTGACAAAGAAAAGTTGAGGCAAAATTTTACGCAAGTTCTAGATAAGCTATGTTTTGTCCGGTGATGCTGACTGATGTGCAAAACTTCGATGTCAGGCGGAAATCGAGCCCGCATTTCACCTCTTCAATGGTCGAGTGCTTAAGCAGTTGCACAACCGAAGCTTGTTTTGTCACCATCTTTCTACACTAAATCGCATCAATTTCTCAGCAAACAACTATCATGGTTCGGCCTGGTAGGCCATGAGCGCTAAGCACACGCCGCCGGAGAGAGTGAAATGCGAGTTCAGTTTTTGCCAGACGGCAAAGTTTTGCACATCATTCAACATCATTGGTTATATGTGTTACATCATATCAACGCTAGGCAACGGTTGAATTAAAATTTCCTGCCGATCAATATTTTGATCTTGGTAGAGTCAGAAGTTTTCAAATGGTCACCAAAGTTGTGCAAACTCTATTCAGTTAACGAAATTGGTAACTTGCTTATTGTATTAGCACAGACAACAATCACTGTATTTAGCTTTAAGTGAGTAAAAAAAAAGTCAAGCGTACCGCAACAACAAGAAAAATAACAACGAAAGCGATCATTCTCAGCGAATGGCTCTCCATCCGAACACCGTTTTTTTGATTGACTGAAATAGTATTGTTACAATGGATGGACTCGCTAAGAGCGAAATGCTTAGCGATGCGGCGTCTCATCAGACAGAAGGATTTGATTGCTTAGAGTTGTACCATAACGGCAGGAGAAAACGAGCGGCTTGGGAAACGTTTAGAAGCGTCGAAGATGTAGTGAAGAGGACAAAGAACATCCGACTCTGTACTCACCTTCTCGACTGACGAAAATCCCTGTCTTAATGTATGCAGCAGAAACTTGGTCGCCACATAAGCACGATGAAAGATCACTTGGTGTTATTAAACGCGCAGTCAAAAGGTCGATGCTAGAAGTATCCTGTATCTCGCAAATGAGAGAAAAGATGCGAAGTTCCGACCTACGTCAGCGATCGAAAATCAGAGACGCCGTTCTAAACGCCAGGATATCGAAAATAAGGTGGGCCGGACACGTAATGCGCTTCAACGACAACCGATGGACAAGAGCCAATACCGAGTGAATTCCTCGGGACATCAAGCAGCTCCACAAGAAGACCACCGACCGGTTGGTCCAATTTCTTCACGAAAAGTGTAGAAGGAAAAAATGATGCTCAGCGAATCCCTAGAGCAACGAGGACCCACTGGGCTACTCTTGCACGCGATAGGAAAAAACGGAAGTGTTGCTGGTACCTGCTCGACTCACTCGACGATCAACGGGACGACTGGTGATACAGGTGAAACTTAGCAGGATACATTAATGGATGAAATTTGTTTGGTTAGATATGTGAGTGGACATAAATTTCAATTACAGATATCAGATTTGATGCATACCAATGCGAACGTGTCAAACACATCTCAGAGTACAGAAACAAAGGCAAGAAGTGTAACGAATGCATGTGTCGTTGTTGAATGATTCCCCATTCGAACCATGCACTTTTATACGAGCAAAAATCGTAGTTTTTATGTGGGGTGGGCTTTGTTGACCGCATCGATTATCTGCCTTTTTAGTTAATGGGGTAATTGGGAAAATCCACTTTCCGTGTTCGCCCTCTTTGATCCGTGGCACTCCGTCACTTTTTTAATAATACAAATATTAGCAAATTCATATCACGTTAACATAGGGATGGTAGTGCCTTCAGCTGACGTGTGGCTTGCCTCCTATTTAATACATTGCTGACTTTTTGCAAAACAGATTTATGTGAACGTGAAAGCGAGAAATCTTCGCTGAAAGCTAGATTGAAGATGACATCAAAGATTAGAAACTTTAATGACATGTTTCGTAGTGATTTTATTTTGATCATTTATTTCGAGGTCAAGGGGACTGGTGGCCGAGTGATGCTCGGAGCTTGGTTGATCCTCTTACTACTCTACGACAATCCACCAATAAGCGCCTCAGGGAACGCCTCAATCTGGCTATTCTTAAGACTTCAGATAGATAATGTTAACCTAATTTGCTTCAAAATCGGCATAACCACAATCACATATGGATTCTTTACGAAGCCTTTGGAACGGGTGTTAACAGAATTCTCTTTTTGGCTAACGTTTGAAAGCGTTTCGTTCTCTTCAGAGGCGATCATTCGCGTTTCCCGTTCATTGTCTTCGCACTCATTGAGGATATTCACCTTTATCTGGCTGAAGTTGAATATTCTGCAGTCGAGCATTGTTCAGTGAAGAGCAATACTCAACATGTTCTTCGTATGCATGACGAATCGCATGGTAATTAGGTACTTAGCTTAACAATTAGAAAGCGAAGATCTACAACGAGGACGAATGACTATGAGCGAGCGACGCGATTGACTGGTTTTGAAGAAGGTTTGAACGCGAAATGAGCCGAAATGTTAGCCGAAAATTCTGTTATTCACAACTGCGCTACAGGCTGTATCACGAGAGATATACTGTAAGCAGATGTGCATAACCATTATTCTAATGACGTCATGAAGATGATAAATTTTTGATCAAGAGATGAGCTAGAAGTGATGGGACTCCAGCAATGAAGAAAAATAACTGTGATAGGGATCAGTGACAACGTAATGTGATTTCCATATCAGCATGAAAATTGCCTACTAGCGCATAGGTTGATATACTAATAGTTGTCAACTGAAGATTTTGAAGGTGAAAAGGGTAGGAGACATTCCTGATTTGAAAGTATTGCGTTTGGACACTCTTGCTTAGAGAAGGAAAAGCACATCGAATCGCTTGTGAAATGTTAAATCAAGCCGCAATGCGTTTTAGCTGAGTTTAGAAGTTTCGTTTTCTAAATATAGTTTAATCTAAACAGAACACTGGACTAAGATGTATTCGTGATAAGAAAATTTTTCGATTTAAGGCAATTAGGATCAAAACAGCTTCAATACTAATCGATGTTTGCCAGTATTGGAGGTGAAATTGTTCTATTTTCTTGAAAGTCATTATTTTTCATTTACGTATTTCATTTCCTTTCTTTTCCAGAAAAAAAGATCATGTTATTGCTGATGTTATGGTACAACTTTTCATTTTGACAATTTTCTGTTTTCCAATGGATAATTGACTAGAAAAAATTTGGTCAAATGGCTTTCCTGTATTATTGTATTTGCTTTGTCCCTACTGTAATCTGAATATAATTGCCGACTTCATTTCGATAAGTTCTCGATCAGAGGCGTGTGTAATGGTTTAATTAAGTTTATGTGGGCCACTCCATCATTCGTCCTCAAGAATTATGCCAGCTCAACATATCTTCCGTTTTGCTTCCTCACGAAAGTCGTCCAAATTTAACCTTTGTGAGCTTCATATCGTGTCCTCAAGATTGTTAAACAACGAGTATTGCAGATGATCTAAGCTAACTACAAACGTGTCCTTCTCTCATTCGCGCATTTTTTCAAAAGATGCGCATTTTTTCAAGATTCGTTCTTCAATGATACATACATATTAAGACGATTCTCAGTTTTACATGGCTTCTCTATTTTCCGCTTTCAAAGTATCTCCTTAACGTGAAGAGGACAATTCTAAAAAATCGCTCATGATTACAAGATAGCCCTTCGTTTTTGGATTTTTGATTTATGCAAAATCCTTCAAGAGTTCGACAAGCAGATAATTTAGCTTCAAGTACGAAGACAGTCATTTCTGCAATATTATCTATTTTCTTATTTACGTTAGTTATCCATTTGAAATCCAATGCGCGAAATTGTGGATTTCTCAGCAAGTTAACTGCAGGCATCCCGCTTGGGAGGTCGTAACCCGTACATAAGCAATTGTAAAACTAGTGTAGTGCTCATGATAAATTTCGCTTCTATACTTCTCGTTTTGTTTCAAAATTGAACTGTAACCATTTTTCAGGCCATTCTTGAATAACTTATGGAATCCCAATACCCGTGTTTCGGCCTCAACAACCTCGTCATTTCAAAAGATCACATGACATGTTGACTAGAAAATAATTATCACATTTACTGAAATATGAACGCAGTCTCAAGGAAACACTCAAAATGAACGGTGTCATTTTTGAGTCTTCGAGACTTATTCGGTGCACGCGAAGAATTTTGGACGGCATTGTTTTTGATTTCTACTCCACATTTCTGAAAGTCCTTCAAAATCATCTCTATTGTGCTTTGTTAAACTACATGCACCCTGAGAAATTATTAAAAGTAACTGAAACGTAAAACAGATGCAGCATTTCGATGGATTTTGTTCCTTCGAAGATCATGTCTCTTTTCAGAAGGTTTTGAAAAGGCTCCACATTGCATATCGGTCGTATTTTAGTTGCTAGTAAACGGTCCTTTGGCTTCCATTGATCATCAGTCTTGCTTTGTGTCACATTACGAATGCTGCACTCTGTTTTGAAGTTGAGTCATCGAATCGATCAACACTCATTACATGCTGTGAAGCAGGTGAACATGTACCTAATCTGGAAAGGACCCGTTACCAGTGCGGTAATGGATAAAGACGAATTATACGCAATGGGTTGATTCTAGATTATGAACAGATAATGAATCGAGCCTTCGGCGTTCACTGATCCGTGAAAAGATGCATGATACATTCATTTTCATCTAGCACCGTTTGAGATGACTGAATAATATCCGGCCTTCACATTAACTCGCAGTAGTGTTTCTAGGTATCAAATCAGTGCTCCCATCCTCTCTTATGGAAAACTTCAATGGTAAACCAGCAAGACCGTATTGTTGTTCAAAAGGGAGACCTTCACGACATAGGCAATTATCGCCCAATCTGCTTGCAGTCCTTATCTATAAACTCTTTAATCGAGTAATCCTAAACAGGATTGACAGAACACTGGACGAAGGACAGCCATGCGAGCAAGCAGGGTTCCGAAAAGGATTTACCATAGGCCACATCCACACGATTACAAGACTCATTGAAGTTTCACGAGAGTACAAACAACCACTCTGTCTCACTGTCATCGATCTGAAAATCACTTTCATTGGAAACAGAAGCGGTTAGAGAGGCTGTGGATAACCAGGGCGTCCCGACTCTGTACATAATAATCCTTCGTAAGCTTTATAAAGATTTCATGACCATAATATCTTCATTCTACAACAACATCACCATTGACATAAGAGGAGGGGTTCGACGAGGCCACACAATATTCACCAAAACTATTCACTGCCACCCTACAAAACGTCATGCGAACATTAGAATGGGACGATATGGGAGTGAAAATTGACGGTCGACAATTAAACCATTTTTGCTTTGCTGACGATATCGTTCTCATAACACCGAACATCAGTCAAGCGGAACGAATGTTGACCGATTTCGATAACGCCTGTGGAAAGAGTGGTCTTCAACTAAATCTAACGAAAACGATGTTCATGAGGAACGGATGGATGTGTTTCGAATGCCCCATTCACGCTCAACGGAACGGCAATCTTCGAATGCTCCAGTTACGTCTATCTAGGTCGTGAAATCAACATGATGAACGACCTAGCTCCAGAGTTGAGCAGGAGGAAACAAGCGGCTTGGGGAACGTTTGAGAGCATCGAAGATGTAGTGAGGAGGACTAAGAATATCCGACTCCGTGCCCACCTTGTCGACTCGACAACTACATCTGCCCTAACGTATGCAGCAGAAACCTGGTCGCTACGTAAGCAGGATGAAAGATCACTTGGCGCTATTGAACGCGCAGTCGAAAGGTCGATGCTAGGAGTATCCCGTATCTCGCAAATGAGAGAAAGGATCCGAAGTTCCGACCTACGTCAACGATCGAAAATCAGAGACTCCGTTCTGCACGCCAGGATATCGGAAATAAGGTGGGCCGGACACGTGATGCGCTTCAACGACAACAGATGGGCGAGAGCCGTTACCGACTGGATTCCTCGGGACGTCAAGCGCTCTAAAGGATGACCACTGACTACTGCGTTCGTCCGATTTCTTCACGAAACGATGAAGAAAGATATGATGCTCAGCGAATCCCTAGAGCGAGGAGGACCCACTAGGCTACTCTCGCACTCGATAGGGTAAAATGGAAGAGTTGCTGATACCCGCTCGAGTCACTCGATGATCAACGGGACGACAGGTGATACAGGTGACAGGTGATCCTCTCAGACAAATTTGGTATCACTTCGTCAACCCCGGTGAGATGGAAGGCTTCATGAGCCTCGATGTAGGGTCGAATCATCGACAAACGACAATTGTTCGAACCACTTATGTGTCTAGCAGCACCTCTCACTACTGCACCACATTTTGTAGCAGTTGTTCCGCCAAACAACTGCTATTTCATTTTGTCTAAATCGTGTATCATTATATGGTTAATAATATCAATAGATAATCAATAAAATCAGGCATTGAGTCGTGGCGACGGTTAATGGCTTCGGCTGGCGGATGCACAATTTATTAGGTTGCATCTGGCATTCAAGCGCATTTCAGATGAGGAACGGACGAAAAACATGAAGACAGCGGTCGAGGGTCACGCCCCAATGGCTTTATTCGCCGTTCAATCTCATTGCTTGCTCGCTTTCTTCATCATTTTTTTGTAGTTTGTTATAAAGATACATCTCATCCTCAAATTCGGCGTGGCATGCAAATTAAGCCGAGTCGAAGAGCAGTACTCGCCGCAAACTACACAAACAAGCTTTCAACTACCACTGCGAATGATTTACATGTGCTCATTTTCCAGAACATAATAGCTAGAGACATTATGGTTGTAACGCTATATGGGTCCTCTGTCAAGCAGTATCATATATGGGTATATGGGTATAGTTGAAATATGAAGATCAGTGTCGCTCTTTTCATTGTTTAAGGCTGGTTATAAGGCTCAAGTGAGTTTGATCTAAAATTTCCCATGTACTTGTGTTACATGTTCTGCGGATATGCAATGTCCTTGTGAACATGAATCTGTATGAATCCATAATCCTTTAACACTGAAATTAAAACACGGTTTTTCTTCAGGGTTGCTTCAGGAAAACTGTGTGATAAGCAAAAATAATACGCGCCCCCGTTATGGGTGAAACGCGGGTTCAACTCCCGTCAGACGTCAAATTTTTGCTTGCCACTCTAGTTTTTAGGTATATTCGGAACTTTATAACATTGTGAAAAAGCAGCAAAAAGAATATAAAATCTTGGTAGATGGAAGAATTTCCAGTTTTATATTCATTGTGACCGCTTTTTTTTCCAAAAATACTGTTAAGACGCTGAGTCTTTTCCTGAAGTGTTGAATCGAGCCACAAGGCGTGTGAAATTACAGGTTTCATTTTTCTGGATTGTAGCAAGAAGATTTCTGATTGAGCAACAGTCAAAATGGAGAATTCCCAGTATCGTTCGATATTCGCCAAACGGTAAACGATTTTTTTTTTGTTTTTCGCAAATATCAATTGAGCATCGTGTTTGACATTTCATGTCCATTTCTTTTTTCACAGGGAAATTTTGATGATTTTTTGTTTTGCCAAAAATATGCGTTATAACAACCGAGTTTTCTGCCGCATATGTTACAAAAATTATTTTATGTAAATGAAGATTTTTTTGTACTACTGTTCTTTCATTGCTCATTCTGTTAGTTAATGGACACTCGCTGACTTGATCTGTCAAGATCTCTATGTTGGCCATGTGGAAAGGTTGATAGCGATCTAATGATGAATGCTTATATGATCCTTACTCAGGAATCATGCGTTTCCCATTATAGCACAATTTTGGAATTTTTCCAATAACTTTAAATCTTCGTGCTTTTTTGTATGCCACCTTTTAAGCCACTGTTTTTGAAACATTGGTCAAAACTTTTGATATACTCAGTTTTCGACTGTAGGTAGGTTGGGCAGCCATGATTTCGCGTGGCGAGAGCGTGTTGCTTCCACGCCCCATCTCCATGACGGGGGCGAGTGGCTTTGATAATGGCGATGTCTCCGAAACGGTTTGTAAGCCGTGAACGAAATGCAAGATAAAACCTCAAAAAGAATAAAAATATTGTTGGAGACTATATATATTGAACTTCTCTATGCCACACTGATTTTTTGTGCACATATAAACCTTACGTGTGAGGAAGTCGAAGTTCATGCGTCTTGCTGGAAGACATTGACGACAATGTCTTTGTTTCATGGAATCAGCTGTTGTTTAGACCTTGCGATAAACATTCAATATAATTTAGAGAAAGTTCAAAGCCATACCCAAGTTTGGTGGGCCAGAGGCAGAGAATGTTTATTGCGAGGTTTTGAAAACAGTCGATGCCATGGACCAAATTCGTAACTACCAGCCGCAATCCATCGACTGAACAGTGGGATAGCACAGTGTCATTGTACATTGTGCTGCCACCACATACGCCTTCGTTCTTGCTATAATGCAGGGCTTAATGTGGGGCGTGGGCCGGTGACGAGGAGGGCGAGACCTCCGAAACACGCGTGTATGACTCTGGCGTACTAACCTTCGGTAAAGCTTTGAACATTCTTAAGAATTACGTTGAATGTTTCTGTTTCTTGTGTATAAAAATCATTTCAAAATCAATTCCTTTTTGCTTTGATGACTTACGTGAAAATAAAGGAATATGTAATTACTTCTTCTTGAGAAATACAAACCTGTAAGAGATTTAGCACTTAGAGATAATGGATGTTTGAGTTGTTGAAGACCATTGTATTTGAAAAAGGTTTTGAAAAGACATCACGTCTTATAACACTCGCATAAAAACTTCCCGTAAACGGCGTATGGCCTCTACTGGACATCATTAGTGCTTCGTGTCACATTATGAAGACCGTACTCAGCTATGAAGTCAAATAATTGGATCAGTCAATATTCTTATGGGATTGCGTAACGCGGTGAAAATCTGCGTATTTTGGGAAATACCCATTACCGGTATTATGCAGCTTTAGATGAAAGTGGATTGTCCACCATGGATTTATCCTAGATCGTGAAAGAGTAATGAATAAAGCTCTCCGAGTTGACTGATCTGCGACGGATGCACCATGCATTCGTTTTCATTTAGTATGCTTCGAATTGTTTGAATGCATATCCGGTCTTCACAATGACTTAAAATGGGCTGCTGATACATCAAATCCGTGCCGCTAACTTCTCCAGGCAAGCCTGGTATCAATTTACCGACCTTGGAAGAGTGGAGGCTTGTTGAGCCTTGACCATATTATGAAACCTTCGACTATCGATTGATCGACCACCTATGTTTCCACAGCTTCTCAAGCTACTGCGCCACACGCGCTCTTTTTCTAGATCATGATAGATGTAAAAATGTTATGGTTGTAACGACTATACAGTTCTGCTGGCAAGCGTAAGAGAAAGAGATATGAAAGATACCGACGTTTTCTTCACCATAAAAGTCGTATAATGCTCACGCGGACTTATTTCTGAGTTTTCTGCTATACATGATAACTATTTTACGGTAATGCAATCGTCTCAGTCTGGAAACACGGATCTGCATAAATCCTTTTTTTCCCTACTCTGTAGTTTGTTATGCGAACAAACAGTCAAACATACAAGTGTAAAAAGGCAGATGGTTTGCGAATTTTTCGTAGCATTGGAATTTGAACGGCGGTATTCTAGTAGAGATTTCCATCATAGACGCCGATGCTGTTGAAGAGCGATTTCTGATTGCAATTGCGCTTGTCATCATCACTGCATTCACTGTATGATGTACCATACGTGTACACTGACATTGACGTGTCCAAGTTATAAAAAAGCCAAGTTATGGAGATTAAATGACATTTGGTGACGGCCTGCGCTAGATCATATGTGCAACAAATGACACATTGACATAAGGACCACTTGCATTGCAAAGTGAAATGCACATCCAAGCTTGGTTACTGCTATATTGCCATGTAATTTCTTCTTCTTTGATCATTTTATACTTGTTTTACACCGCCACAACACCATCGATCCAGTGATTTATTTCACCTGACGGCAGTGGACCACATCCACACGATCACAAGACTCATTGAAGCTTCGCGAGAGTACAAACAACCACTCTGTCTCACTTTTATCGATCTGAAAAAAGCCTTTGATTCAGTGGAAACAGAAGCGGTTATAGAGGCTCTGGATAACCAGGGCGTCCCTACTTGGTACATAATGATCTTTCGTGAGCTTTATAAAGATTTCACGACCAGAATATCTCCATTCTACAACAATATCACCATTGACGTAAGAAGAGAGGTTCGACATGGCGATACAATATAGCCAAAACTATTCACTGCCACCCTGCAAAACGTCATGCGAACATTAGAATGGGACGAAATGGGAGTGAAAATTGACGGTCGACAATTGAACCATCTTTGCTTTGCTGACGATATCGTTCTCATAACACCAAACATCAGCCAAGCGGAACGAATGTTGACTGATTTCGATAACGCCTGTGGAAAGATCGGCCTTCAACTGAATTCAACGAAAACAATGTTCATGAGGAACGGATGGGTTTCTAATGCCCCACTCACGCTCAACGGAACGACAATTACCGAATGCTCCAGTTACGTCTATCTCGGTCGTGAAATCAACATGATGAACGACTTAGCTCCAGAGTTGAGCAGGAGGAAACGAGCGGCTTGGGGAACGTTTAAGAGCATCGAAGATCTAGTGAAGAGGACAAAGAACATCCGACTCCGTGCCCACCTTTTCGACTCGACAATTATCCCTGCCCTAACGTACGCAGCAGAAACCTGGTCGCTACGTAAGCAGGATGAAAGATCACTTGCCGTTATCGAACGCGCAGTCGAAAGGTCGATGCTAGGAGTATCCCGTATCTCGCAAATGAGACAAAGGATCCGAACTTCCGACCTACGTCAACGATCGAAAATCAGAGACGCCGTTCTGCACGCCAGGATATCGAAAATAAGGTGGGCCGGACACGTGATGCGCTTCAACGACAACCGATGGACGAGAGCCGTTACCGACTGGATTCCTCGGGACGTCAAGCGCTCTAAAGGAAGACCACTGACCCGTTGGTCCGATTTCTTCACGAAAGCGATGGAAGAAAGATATGATGCTCAGCGAATTCCTAGAGCGAGGAGGACCCACTGGGCTACTCTTGCACGCGATAGGGAAAAATGGAAGAGTTGCTGGTACCCGCTCGAGTCACTCGACGATCAACGGGACGACAGGACAGGTGACAGGTGTGACGGCAGTGTAAATCATTCGTCGTCGCCTACTCTTAGTGGGGGACTGGAGTACCCCGAAAGGATGGGGTAAAAGGCGAAGGACCTGCACGACTGACGTGGCTGCTCAACGCCTAAACACGTGTATCGAGTGTACAGGGGCCCATTAACAGACCACATGACACGACAGACCACACGGCTCAAAAAGTTATAATAATGCGATATATTGAGATTTGAGAGGGGCCTTAAAAAAACACTCGAAACAAGCGGTATATTAATTTTTCTACATTTCTTTTGCTGATCCCTCTTCACAATGATATTTTCTCACTCTGTGGATCCCAGTACTTGTAGCATTCATTTTATCGTCGTTGTTTTTGAACGTCATAGAATACTGGTTGATCACGACTCCTTTTGATCTCAAAAATAGCTTGGCTGTGACGTTCCATAAGGCGCTGTTGTTGACTGTTGGAAAGTATTAAGGGGGAGAGGGGAGGGGTGGAACTCAGCTCCACGTGTTCTGCGACTAACATCACAACCACTCGGCCACAGCGCTCGCGGACATTTGATAGACACATGTTTAGAGTGCTAAGATAGTGTCTGAAAAATTGCTCGTCTTGTTCGCTTATGCGCACAACTTGTCGGCGATAGTTAAATGGGAGCATTATATCAGTGTTTCAGGATATGTGGTCACTCCTACACTAGTACGTCGTTCTCCAGCATCGTTGCTGCAACTAACTCACAATATTCTCATTAACCATCACTACAAGTAGCCTAGGAGAATGGAATTCTTTATTGCATGTTTTAGATTGGCATTAGATTTCGTAAGGACTTAGTGAAAGAGTGCCCTGTTTACCACCATGTACCTACCTGAAGAGCTGGTGTGGCGCAGTGATGAGAGGTGCTCTGAGTTGCACACAACGTCGATGGTTCGATTCCGTGCTCATGGCTCATCAAATCTTCTATCTCTCCGTGATCTGTAAAATCGACACCAGACTATTCTGGGAGGATATCCAACACTGACTTGGAACAACGGTAAGCCACTGCCAGATGTGCATTAAATCACCTCAAACGAATCTAAAACTTGAAGCGAATGCATGTCGCATCCCTGAGCTAATGATGAACGCCGACAGCTTTATCTATTTCGAGTGTCATAAACAGCGTGATAAAAATGGCGTCTTCTCGTCTCAACTAGGCCAATGACATCGCACCTTGTCCTTCTTGCTTGAATCAATAGATCATCTACAGCGGATTCGTGAGCAAGTAGTCGTGTATTATAGGTGCAGATTGCCATTTTAGTCCGGTTGGACTTTGGCAGCGTAGTTCCTCCCTGAGATCTTAGCAGCCTTTCCGTACTCGTCGTGCCTGACGCTGCGTATTGGAGGCTACTTCGGGGTCAGGGGAATGAGGCTCAATTTTAATGCTGGTTCGAGCGTTTCTTGTACCCAGCGTATAGCTTGCTGGGCTCTAAACGTGGAGCTGGGTACTCACGAGTAGCTTGCCAGTCTCTCTCGGAGAAGCGTTAAGAACTTATTTTCTGAAGGCGACTCCCAAACGGATCCCTTGTACTTCTCAGCCGCCTGATTGTAGACTTTGGCCGACTTAACTGGTAGAAACTGTGTTCAGTACGCGCGGATATAATCAACGCAATGCTTCGTCTTGGCTATGCTCAGTACCCAAGTTACCCAAGTTTGAGATCTCGCAATGCAAAAGCGACCAGCACCACATGACACAGTCACACTAGCGAAAATCACCAGGATGGACACTGGTTCATTGTTCCTCCTTAAGCCCAGGGCGAAAAAGCCACAAATAGAGCCGTAATAAATGATAGTTTTGCTAAAATAACTCTATAAGAGCGTTTCTGTAAAGCTAAAAAAATTTAATACGAGCGGACCTATTGGTGTTATAGTGAAGTCAAAGTGAAGTTAGCAGTGTTTCACAAATCTCTTTTTCCTTTTTGCCCCCCTCAAAATTGGTGTGGGTATAGTAAACAAAAGGGTATTTCATGTCGGCATGCCGAGACAAAGCTTAGAGCAATCGATGAAAACGGGGAAAAATATAGAGCAATAATGTGGCGGTATCGACAGATGATTACTTGAGATTCCTTCATCCGGCTAAGTACCAGCGGACCCATAGGTGTCTGGCCCCACCCCTCGCCCGCCCCATCAATCACGTCTTTAGTGTTTTCACTATAATATCCTCGAATCTTTGGCCCACCAAATCATACGACATTATATATAGTAGTACCGTAGCACAGGCGATCAATCTATTTAATTTTTTCATCGCCATTTATTTTGCAGTGTGCAATCTATGACAATAGTTTCCAACAATCTGCAACTCATGACAATATATTATATTTACATATAACATAGGAAAGCAAAAAGAATAGTGCAATCCAAATAACACGATAATACAATCATTGCAAATCAAATGCAATAAATGCTAATAAGATGTCTGTTTCTTAATTACAAGCAGCACTATGTAATGGCGCTGGTCTTACAGAGATGTGCGGGATAACAACACTTTGAACAGAAATGCATTTTACTGACACATCTGGTGTTTCTTTTCTTATCATGATTTTGAGCATAAAAGAAGCCTTATTTAGCTGAAATCTTTTTATAACACTCACATCGGCAACTGTTTTTGTGTGAAACCTTTTCGATGACGCCGTTAGTCGTCGTTGAAGGAGAATTGTCTCCTAGATAACCAACATAAACCGCCTCCTAGAACTCATTGAATGTGATTCGTTCTTTGGTGACGCAGTACGTTCTATGAGCGTTCAGTATATTATTGATGAAATGAAAGAGGAGACGCACGCAACTGAGGAAGGGAATTGTAGATTATGAAGCTAGGAACGAGCAAGTTGCACACACCATTTTTAGTTCTTCTATGGAATGGAGAGTAGGTAGCCAACTGGTACGTGAGGTTCATAAGCACCTTAATCTTGTTGTATAAGATAAGACAACTGATGGGAGTAGTAAATGTCATTTGCAAAGTTGTGTACAGGCCGTGAAGAGATGTATGCATCGGCGAGTTGATAGTACCATTCAGAGGAAGGACTAAGCTCCGTCAGTATGCTCTTTGCGAAAGGACCATCTTTGGTATGAAGCCACTCAAAGTTTGTGGTGAAAGAGAACACACGTATAAGACAATGATCTGCACAGGCGCGGATACACCTCCCAAATTCGGCGAGCTTTTGTCGAAACGTGTAGTGATGGATTCAATGGGTGGCCTGCTAGATCAAGGAAGGCACCTTTACGGCGGCAAATTGTACACCAGTGTTCCCCTAGCAAAAAATTGTTGTAGAAGAACACATACCTGACCGGAACCTGCAACAGGAGGCGTAAAGGTATGCCAAAGTTTTCATGCAGGATAAACTGCGCAAAGCGAATGAAGAGCCGTGCAAAATCGAAATGGCGTGATAGCACTTAGATGGTTTGACCAGGGAGAAGTGCAGATCTCTCGAAAACATACTGCTCCGGCGTAAATTCGAACACGAAGAAGTTACGAATTGTTGAAAACTGCAACAAGAAGAAGGGGTTTGTGAACCTCACAGACCAGATGGCTGCCTACTTCCACTCCTTAGAACAACTATAAAATGGTGCGCACATTTTGCTAGTTCTTAGCTTCGTAATCTGCAATTCCTTCTTCAGGTATGTGCGTATCCTCTTTCATTTCATCTATAACACACTGCTGGTTAACGCTCATAGAACGTAGTGCGTCGACAAAGAACGAATCACATTCAATGACTTCAAATAGACGGTTTATGTGAAGACGTTAAAGGTTTATGTCTGTTATTCCGGTGACAATTCCACTTCAACGACCACTAGCGAAGCTCTCGAAAAGGTTTCACCGCGAAAACCGCTGCCGATGTGAGCGTTATAAATGATGTGTGCTGGAGAAGGCTCTTTTTATGCTCAAAATCATCCAAGAAAAATACTTTATATGTCAAATGTGGAACGCATTTCCGCTCAAAGTGATATGATCCCGCACATCTCTGTATTCTTAGAGACGCTACGTAGTTGTTGTTTGTAATCAAGAGGCAGATATTTCATAACAATCATTGTACTTAAACTGCAATGATTGTATTACCGCATTATTGGAAATGTACTATTGTTTCTGCTTTGTGTGTTATATGTAAAGATAATATACTTCTCTAGACTGCAGATTGTTGGAAACTATTGTTATAAATTACAAGTTGTTAAATTAATGGTGATAATCAATTTATATAGATTGGTCTCTTGTGTAACGGTACTACTATATGGAATATGGTGTGATTTGGTGTGCCAAAGATTCGAGTATATTATAGTGAAAGCAGAAAGGGCAGGAGTGATTGGTGGGTATGGGGCGAACGGCGGAGTCATACACGCTTATAAGTCCGAGGTACTCAACCAGTTAGCAGTCCAAGAGTTCTTTGCCAAAACGCTACTGCAGCCTTGGGCACTCTCACTACTAGGCCAGTCATTCCAAAAGACAGCATTTTCTTCAGTGGTATAACAAAAGAAATCTTGGAAGTATCAAGAGCTTAGAGAAAAACTCTGCACGATGAATTGAGAGCATAATTGACAATTATGGAAAGTCTCACCGTCAAGCCTTATTGTGATTGACAGTCTTCAGAAGAT
>JAHQIW010000610.1:0-78428 GCA_019055375.1 Parelaphostrongylus tenuis | reverse complement strand
TTCCTGTTTGCTTCACATTCATTTAGACTATGGAAAAGATGTTATTTGGTGCAAAAGTGATGGCGGTTGCAGACCGCGAGCACGGCGCATCCATCAGGGCTTGTGATGAACGCCAGAGCTTCATCATTGGTACTTTTCCATTTGATAGCATAGACTTTCAATCCCATACCATCCACTCGGCAAGAAGTTTCCAGAAAAAGTGTCAGACATTCGTAAGCCTGAATCTCAAGGTGGCGCATAAGTGGCCAGTTTTTCGAAAACACCCTTTTATAACGCGGAAAAACTCAAACAGAATTATGTTTCACACGCGTATATTCTTCGCAATTTAGAGCTCTTGGTTTAGTCTATTAGCAATAATCCGATAGCACAAGATTTACCGATTCCAACGCTGTGCTTATATATTGGAAAGATCTTTTCTCAGGGAAAATAAGATCGACTCACGAGTGCGCACGAGTGTTCTTTGACTAATTCACGGGCCGTGGAGTGGGGGCAAGGGCGGATCAGCGCGAATATCGATCGATGGCGCCTAAGTGTTCTGTATACGGTTAGGAAATGTTTCTCCGCTCTGGAGCAAACTCCGCATTCTAAATGTCTGACTCTGATACGAGATTTTTTCCACTCGTTCAAGTGCTTTTCGTGCTCCCAAAGAAGTAACAGTTGAATTGCGCAGTGAATGTGAAACATTATTTTATTTGGATTTTTCAGCGATATAAAAGGGCCTTTTCAAAAAAGCGGCCTTGAACGGTGCTAACACGAGATTCAAGCTTTCGAATGACTACTAACACTATATCAGAACTCATGTCGAGGCGGGGTGGCATGGTGCGCCACCTCTCTACTCTTTGATGTTTCAAATTGTCCGGTCGACGTAAAGGATGAGGAGTGCATAGTGTTCCATAAGTAAACGATTGACTTTTGCATCCAATAACGAGATGATTGCATCGAAATTCATGACTATCTAAAGGGAGAAAAGAGGCAAGAACACAGAACAAAAAACACAAACACACCAGAAATTGGAAGCTTGTCGTTCGGCTGTTGAGGCCTCTTAGTACTTCGACTAACTGCTGTTCCGAAATTGCCGACGTCAAGGACCGCGATGAATTCAGTATCGATCGGCTGAGCAAATTTATTCGAATCAGTGACATCATCCTGAAACATAGAATAAACTTTATCTCCAAGGAAACTGAAGATTCTAAGGAAGAATTCTGGGGATCTCAGGAATTCTTGAGATCCTGCGGCTTCAGGGGGTTCTCAGGAACGATATTATACTTAGTCGATCGTTAACCTACTTCGTTTTCGGTTTGCTCGTCTCTTCGAGATGCCAAACGCTTCACAGGAAGACCACCATCGACACGATTGTGGCCCGATTACTTCACGAAAAGCTTGGAGGATGAGGTCCTCAAAGAATTTCCAGAGCGAGCAAGGCTCACCGGAGCTGATCTGGCACGCGGCTGGGAGAAATGAACTTTCAATGGTGCACGCTTACGTCACCTGACGATAGTCAACGAAACAACAAGTGGCAGGTCAAACCCACTTTGTCAAGCCTTTGGGTTCTTCAGTAATAAAAATAAATATCTCCGTATTTTGCTGGGTAATTTCCATTTTCTCCGTATAATGGCCGGTGGGAGGAGATTGTCAAAACCCTTTGGGGACTACATGCTAAGAAACGCAGCACGCCTCGCACTTCGCCCTGGTCTCGCTCGAGTCAAACCTTCTTTCACTGGAAAAAAATCGCTCGAATAAAGAATTTTCCTTTGTCGAGCTCTCCTTATACATATAGATTGAGCTGTATGTGAATCGGCTGACTTCCGTGGACCCGCGCTGGTGGACATGCCTAACGCGGCAACGACTTCACCTCCTCTACAACGACTACGGTACTGCTTTTCGTTGCATCGCCGCATGCGAATTAGTCCAATAGTTGGCGGACATACCGAGCGTGAGTTCGCGGAAGTCACCCGCCTAATTAGCGAAGAAGAAGATTGAGTGGTACGCAAAAAATCGACCTCAGATGGGAGTCGAGGCCACCTTTCATCCTAACCCAGGACGCGCACTACCTCTGCACTACAGCTGCCAAGGCGCGACTGATAGTGATAACACATTTGCTTTCTTTGGGCGATCTCTTCTGCCGACGCGGGTATTGTCGATGGCTCGCACAGAGAGCGCTGTATATGGTAAACCAACCCCCTTCAATCTCGGCACAAAAACAATCAATAATGTTTACAGGCTACAGTCTCAACCCTTTGGGAAGCGCCTTTGATAGCACGCGACGCCGCGTTGGTCACTCGCGCGACAGTCCCCAAAGGGTTATTCACCAATTAAGTTACGATTGACCGGTTGTGCTAAGGATAAAGGGAAATCGGTTTACAGCATATTTATTCTGAATTCAAATAAATAAAAGAAGCTCTCTGACCTACCAGGATCACGGTGATGCCACCTAAACTTGATCAGAGATTTTTTCTAAAAAATAATGGCTCATTTTTTGTGCGCAGGTGTAACATGTAGACTTAAGCCTTTCGGAACCGCCTTTGATAGCACGCGACGCCGCGTTGGTCACTCGCGCGACAGTCCCAAAGGGTTATTCACCAAATAAATTACGATTGACTAGTTGTGCTAAGAATAAAAGTAAACCGATTTACAGCATATTTATTCGAAATTCAAATGAAAAACGAAGCTCTTTGACCTACCAGGACCACGGCGATACCACCTAATCTCGGACCAGACATTTTTTATAAAAAATAATGGCCCGTTTTTAAGCTAGGCGTAATATACCGGAGTGCCTACGTGAATGCACCAACACGTCGTATACACGACTACGGAGCAACCAGTATGAGATTGTTAGAGATTCTCGATCTCCGTGTTGCTACCGCATTTCGTCGTATGGTACATCCGATGACGTCTTTGCCACTTTATTTGTTATTTGTTGAAATTGGTGGCGCGTATGGCCTAGTGGCTAGAGATGCCCTGCGTTTCACGTGTCGATGGTTCGGCCTCGCGCTTCCAAGGCTTACCAAGCCTTCCATCTCGCGAGGCGATAGATCGGTGCTGCATTTGTCTGAGTGGATAGCATCACTGACGTGATGAATCGATAGGCCACCAAGAGTCTTTTTAAAGGTCAGGTATCCATTGAATGAGCTCTAAAGGTTTAAATGATATATGTATATATGTACGTATATAAATGTATATGTGTAGGTTATATACGAATGTTATGTTGTATATATATATATATATATATATATATGTTCATGTACATATATACACATACATATATCCTACCGATAGGTTTACCTCATCGTGGCCGGGGAGGAGGGGGGGGGGGGGTGTCCTGGGTATCGGACTGCGAAGTACGGTGGTGGTTCAATCTCCGGCGGAACCACCCAAACTGAGGAGTCCGACGTTTCCACCCGGAAGGCTCAACCAAGGGTAAACCGTAGAAGAAATGACCGCGGTTTTGGTAGGTACTATTCGTAAATTGGTGATCTCCCTCTGATCCGGACTACGAAGGACGAAGGTGGTTCAACCACCGGCGGAGCCACCCAAACTAAGGTTTCCGACTTTTCCACCCGGAGGACTCAGCTGAGAGTAAACCGTGTCAGAAATGACCGCCGTCTTGGTGGGTAGCTCTTTCTTGCTGGACAAAACTATTCTATTAGGCATTTGGTAATTTTTTCGCTAGTTCAAATCTCTGCAATCTCAACAATATGTTTGGTTTATGGAAAAACCTTCGTCATTCCGTTGTAGCGGCGAAAATAAAGTAATGTTTCACACCGTGTTTATCTTATTTGCTTGGCTGGGGCTGGTATATGGGTTATCGCTAGTCTCTTACCAGTCATTCGATAGCCCAAATTTCGGGGGTTTTGATGCTATAATTGGTTTTTTGAAAGGTCATCATGGAAAAATGTAAGAGTGGAAAGAAGATTACGTTTCGCACTCAAAGTTTTCATTATACGTAGAAGTTATTTATGCACGAAAAACATATGGCCATGTAGAGAAAACCATAGAGTATTAGGATAAGACAAAAAAATCCAAGGGTTCATTCTCCAAATGGAGCGAATACCGTAATCAAATTACCAAAATCTTGCGTCTCTCAAGAGTTGCGGTGTTTGACCATCGATCGACTACCGTTCTAAATAGTTAGGGACTATATGGTATGTTTCGTATCATGCCGCGCGACGTTGAATCTCATCCACATACTGTAGTATCGGCTTCGCGTCTCGTGGGAAAGCAGGCGCAGGCAGCCAGACATCTATCTACAGACATGCAGACACTGCTTGCCTGCGACTGCCGCGCAAGCGACGCCGCTTCCCTGTCAGCGGTGGCTCGTCAGAGTGTTAAATGGTACATATTACACATAAGTGTGCGCGTGTACATACATGTATAAACACGTGTACGTGCACATATATATACATCTATGCAAATACACATGTGTAAGTACGTATAGATGAGTATTTTCTTCGATATTATTTATTGATTGTTAGCGAAGCATACAACAATACAGTTAGTAATGCAGCTTGAGTATACAATATTCGAGGTGGCTAACGTTTCGGCGGGTCACCTTCGTCAGAGTCAGGAAAGATCACATTGACCCACAATCCGCTAAGCCAGAAACCTCCTTAGCTTTTACTATGCGATCCAAAACACACTTCTAACGTTTTCTGCTGGGGTTGTGGAGGTTTTGGCTTAGAGGATTGTGGATCAATGTGATCTTTCCAGGCTCTGAAGAAGGCGACCCACCGAAACGTTAGCCACCTCGAATATCGTATATTCAAGCTGCATTACTGACTGTATTGTTGTATGCTTCGCTAATATTCGATAAATAATATCAATAACACTTCGGAACGGCTAAATAAAAGAAAATACTTTTGTTTCGAGTGTGTTCTCAAGACCACAGCTCAAAATTCAATATATCTTGCAATCACTTTAAGCCACACATGTCAGTGGTGTGTCAAAGAGAGCTGACTTATAGAGCCCGATACACATGTTTCGATCTTGCGATCTCGCCAGTCGGGCAGTTACCCTTTCTCGTCTTTTGCTAATCTCTGTGTGCCTGATAATCATTATTTGAGCCACGCATGTCTGCCTGATAATCGTTATTTGAGCCGCACTTGTCAGGCATATTGAAACCTGAGCTGTGCTCTTAAGAAAACACTCGAAACGAAAGACATACATTAAATATACCAGCCAAGAGCAATCGAGTGTAAAACACTCTGTGTTCGATGAAAATTTCACTGGACATAGAGTGTAAAACGTTCGTCGTCGCTAACTCTTAGTGTGGGGACTGGAGCTCCCACAGAGATTAACAAAAGACGAGAAAGGGTAACTGCCCGACTGGCGAGATCGCAAGATCGAAACCGTGTATCGGGCTCTATAAGTCAGCCCTCATTGACAGACCGTTGAAGAAAATACTGTTCATTCAAACTATGCCGAGGTTAATAGATAGTCGGTCTTGAGATTAAGTACGTATATATTCCTGTCGAGATAATAACGATAGCTATGCAGTGGCAATCATGACTGTTGATGTGACGTGTCAGGCGCTAAAATATGTCATTGTGACACACTTCCACCCACATCGATTCAGTTATTTACATTTCAGAGACCGTCGAAATGGCTCGAAAACAAGGATCAAAGCCAGCGAAATCGGCAGCCGCCAATTCGACAGGTCAGAAGTCGTCAACAAAGAAGGTTCGTCTACTTCCCGCGTCCCCTCCTTTCCTCTTCCTCCTTCTTCTCCTCTTTCTGTTCCTCCTCCTTTCATCCTCCTCTTCCTTGTCCTCTTTCTCCTCCTCCTCCCTTTGTTTGGCATTGAAAGTGTAAAGATCTGCCCATTATTTAGGGAGGATTAAATTGGAGTGTGTTGGTTCTGATCAGTTCGGCGATTGCTGTGATCTCATATGTCACCTATACAGAGTTTATCAGTCCACCAAATCAGATTCGCAAGTTACTTCCACTAATCAAAGGACTTCCTTTTGAAAAGGTTAGTCGTCGAGTTATATCTTATTCAAAAATGTTGGGTGGCGAGCAAAAATTTGACTCCAGCGAGAGTTGAACCTGCGTTTCACCCCATAGCGAGGGACTTATATATCTTTACTCGTTAAAATTTTCGGGACCACCGACCCAACCCTTTGCGTCTCTGGCCGCCAGTGTGTTGCGTCTAACAATGGTACATGTTTCGAAGCTTGGCTGCTGACAGCTACAATAGTTCACAACGGAAAAAAGGTGCCCGAGTAGTGGCCTTAGCAGTGTAGTGGGTAATGTGCCCTGTTGTCGAGGAGAGACGCGGGTTCAACCTCAGAATGCGGCCAAGTTCCTGATTACCCAGCGTTTCTGATAACTCAAACTTAGACTGTCTCTGAACCTCGGCATAATTGAAGATTTGCAGAATTTCTCTCGAACTGTCCATTTCTTTATATGAAACTTCCACGAGGTTGATAATTTTTCTCTTCTTTTCAAAACCCAAAGGTTAGCGTTTCGGCCGCAGCGCCTTCGTCAGAGCCTAGAAAGAGCGCATGTGGCGCAGTGGTTAGAGGTGCTCTGCGTGGAATACGAGGTCACTGGTTCGATCTGCGTTCATTGCTCACCAAGGTATCCATCACTCCGGGATCGGTAAACTGCTACCAGACTGGTCTCGGACTTGTCTGGGAGGATAAGCAGCACTGACTCCGTTCAGCGGGAGGCCACCGCGAGTCATTGTAAAGGCCAGATATGCATTGAATTACCTCAAAATAAGTTAAAAATTGAAGTCGAATACATGGCGCATCCCTCAGGGATTGATCAACGCCGAGAGCTTTAGAGCTTTCACCATTGTTAAAGCAGTAAAATTTAGGGTTTATATGAAGTTGTGTCTGATTTATTGCTAGTTTTCAAGCCACGGTTTTGTATTTGTCTTGGTTTTCATTGCAGACAAAATGGGGTTCATATCGGCCTCATGCTTATTTTGGACTAAGGACGAAGGATCCACGATCGCCCTTATTTGGGATTATGTGGTACGAGCAGCCAGATGTAGTTCAAATGCCTCACATGAGACATTGGTGCGATCAAGGTTGGTTTGGCTTGCCTTCTCTTTTCCTTGTCTTCTACAGTCTCTATCTTCTCTTCCCTTTTCGCCTTTTTCTTCTTACCTTGAGTGGCCTCTCATGATTTGCTTGTTCAGCAAGTGTTTCGATAGTAAAAATTGTTAACGGGTTGACTTCTGCGGACCCACACTGGCGAACACGCCCAGCGGAAGTTAGGGTTAAACAGTATTATTTTCAGGCGACGGGTTAGAACATTATGCATGGTACTCGGCCGATGGTCGTACCTTTGGTCGTCAAAATATCAGTGAACACGCTGGAAATATTAGTATTGATTGGATAAATAGTGGAGAAACATGGACCGCTCGGTTGCGTATGGTCCCGAAGACGAGATATACCCTGATTATTTATTTAGTCGCACAGGTAAGATGTTTCTGACTTTTGGTAGGGTAGCAAGTGGCTGGTCTTAACCTTTTCGGGATCGTCATGCCAGCCGCTTTACATCTCTATGCTCCAACATAGGAACGCATTGAATGTATCATTCTATTACTTCACTTGTATCATTGTTATATTCCCACGTCATGTAATATGTAAATATATTACATTGTTGTAAGGAAAATTACAACAGTATTACTACTGAAATAAAACAATAATATATTCAATATAAGGGCGTATGTGGCGCAGTGGTTAGGGGTGCTCTGCGTCGCACACGAAGTCACTGGTTCGATCTCGCTCTCATGACTCACCAAGCCATCCCTCCGTGGTCGGTAAATTGGTAGCAGACTGGTCTCAGACCGCCGCAGAATATAAGTTTTTTGTTTGAGAAACCATCGTGTTGACAAGCAATCATTTGTTCTATTCTTTTTTAGAAGCATGAGCGTTGTTTTAACTGATAGTAGCTTTATAAAGATCTCTTCGGTCATACTCTATCTTTTACGCTCACAAAATCCTTCCTAGTGACTTTGAAATTGTAAATTTTACTAAAAAGCGACAAGTCATTGAAGCGCGCTCCGCCAGCCGCTTGACCGCGCTGTGAACTAAGAAAAATCAAAGCGGTACCGAAACTTTCAGCCACTTCTCGAGTCCCATTTAAGCTTTTGTTCCAGGAATCACGGTCGAAATTTCGAATTGGACATCATTTGAAAAGCATTATTAGTGGTCAAACCGAGTTGTTTGGTGATGTACGTCTAGCTATTAATCTCAAAAATGAAGATAAAGTCCTGCATTCTTCATTGGTATGGGATGACGTCGATATACATCTTGATCATTTGAATGACATAGTACTAATGAATACAGTAAGTCTTTTTTTTTGTTGAAGTGCTTTCTGAGAGGTTTCCGTCTCAGTATTTCTTTTCTTATTGTCCTATAGATCACATTTTGTTGCCACAGCGTGCACTGCAATCCGAATCCGGAATAGTTTATCAGTTGGACCAACAAAAGCCCTATCATGAAGGCCGATTCGCCGCCGTTCAGTTGAATCTTCACACCGACGTGGAAATTGAGATAGCTTTCAGGTAATAATCTATACCTCAGTAACAGACATTTATGCTCCGTCATTTTGATTCCATAGCCGGTTTTTGTTCACCCCTCAGGGACGGTGGGCATTTCGTGGAATGCAGCGCACTTTCTTGAACTTTGCGCCGAGCGTGGCTTTTCCATCAGGTTTTTGCTAGTCACTCAATAGCTTAAGAAACTACGATTTCATCACTGTGTTTGGTCTCTGAAGAGGTCGTTTCAGTGCGCTGTAACAATGAAAAGAAATTTACGACTCATCTTAGGTTTATCTTTTGTGCCTGTCTAAGGTCTGTCGACGGTTTTCCACCAAACTTTAAGTGCTCAGTGGATAGCTTGGATCTTGATGCTCTCGAAACTGGGTTTCTTCTTCGACAGTTTCCACAGAGAGATCTGAGAGCGTAAAAGAAAAATGCGTTTCACACTTAAGTTGCATCTGCACATAAGAGTTCTTTTTGTATCAAACATAGGGCGGAGGGGGGGGGGGAGGGGGGGGGGAAGGGTGGATACATCTCGAAAGCTGAGACTTCAGGCTACAGCTTCACGTAGCCGCCTTTTCAAAACACCCCTTTATAACGCTGTAGCATCCAGTTTTTCAAAAATAATGTTTTACACTTTTTTTCGCCTTTTTTTATCACACGTATAATTCACTGGAAGGCGAAAAGCATATCAATTTGTAGAGATATTTTCGTAGTATCCTAGTCAACCGTTTCATCCGGAGTTTTTCCGATGCGAAGCAAAAATCATCAATTGAATTACAAATTATCGTCCGTCTCCCCTCACCTCGCCCCGCCCTTGCTACACCCCCTACTACGTCCCTCGCCTTTTCGAACAGCCTGTGTACAACGTTTCCAAAAATGTGGAACGCGATCTCATTCTCCCTGCTGAACCATATATCCACAACATAAGGACATCGCTCGAATCAGGCAACATACGCTATCAAATGATTGCTAATAGTCTGAAGAAAGAGCTTTGTCCAGCGAGGTTCAAGGCACAAATTAAAGGCCAGAGGAGATCAAGAGAACAAAAGAGCTTTTGAAAGCAAACATATTTTTGAGTTCTTTGAAGTTTTTGTTATAGTTTGAGCACTAGTACTCTGAGAAAGGAGTTCTGTCCAGAGAATATAAGCGCGAAAAGAGAAAAAACACTTGGTTTTATGATACGACTTTATTTTGAATGTTACAATGTTATAAAGGGATGTTTCGAAAAACCGGCGACGTGGCGCTGTAGCCTGAAGTCTCAGCTTTCAAATGGTTACTAACTCTCCTGTGAAAAGTTCCTCTCCAGCGAATGAGATCGGTTTTCAATCTATTCCCTCCTAATCATAAGGAACCAGAAAATTTAGATGAATAATTGAAGTCGCGCATGCACAGCGATCAAAGACCCTCTTCAGCGGCCATTGTATATTGACTACAAAGTTTTCTCGCTTCAAGAGTTATTTGAGAGCAGACGGCTAAAGGATTTTAGTTGTTCGTTTTTGAATTTTTCGAATAACAATTGACTTTTTGAGCACCCGTCATGCCCAGGCCAAAGTAGGCCCGCAATTCCAAAAAGAGCTTGTCAAAAGGGAGTCGGACTTCAATAATCGCTTTGAAAGGAGTTTCCATTTGGAAGGGAAGGTGAGTTTATCGAGCACTTATATGTTCTTATCCAATTCTTTGTCTTTCAAGCTTTTCTTCACCAGTTATAGAGTAGAATAGGTCGTAAAAATTCAGTCACAATTTGATACTTTTGGGCTTTTTTTGTACTCAGAATGTTAGTTGTGTATATTATTTTATCCATTATTTACATGACCTGTCATCACAATTTTTTTTTGCCGATCCCAGTACTTCTAGCCTTTAATTCGTTTTCGTTTTCTTGAATTACGCAGAATGCTAGTCGAGCATGTCGCTTTGCATCTCGAAGATAGCCTGGTTGTGGTGTTCCACAGGACATTCTTGTTGGCTGCCAGAGAGTGTTGGGCAGTGGAGCTTGGCTAAATGTGCGCTGCGACCAGCTTCACAGCCATTCGGCCACGACGCCTCAGTCGTGTTTCTATACATTTGAAATAATGAGTGTTCCGCAGATTTTACCGGAGGCGCTCAGCGAGCTGGGTTGAATGTCGATTTGTGTATACTCGCCGAAATCCATCAAGTGTTGGTTTCCGGTAGCTTCAGCTCATATCGCAGTTAAATGGTAGCAAAGCGGTGACCTCGGTTATGTGGTAGTAGCACGCACCAGCGGTGAGGGTGAGCCAGTGTGGTTCAACTCCCGCCTGTGGTCAAATTTTTGTATACCAGTTTGTATTCTGTATTCTTAGATGTTTTTTCACAGCTTATACCACTTCTAGGGGTTAGTAAACATAGGAACATTGTATAGTTTATGCATAAGTTGTGTGACCAGTTTGATTTTTATTCTTTAGAATTATTCTCCAGTGGAACTTCAAATGGCGAAGGTGGCTTTATCGAATATGCTTGGAGGCATTGGTTATTGGTACGGTTATAATAGGGTTGGTGATTAGTGCTAAAATCATGTTCAAATGACCCCATGTTTGTGTTTCACAGGTGCAAAAGGGCGGTGCGTCCGTCACGGTCCCCTATGGGCCACACGAACTGCTCTCAGCTGTGCCATCGAGGTCCTATTTTCCTCGAGGATTTTTATGGGATGAAGGATTCCATAATATGCTGATACGAAGGTTCGATCCGAACTCAGCCTAGAGGTATTTCTTTTTTGTCGTCTTGAAACATAATCTTTCCGGGCCATGTTATTTATATTACCTTGAGATCCTTGTGTCTTGGTTGAATACGATGAGTGAAGATGGATGGATTCCCAGAGAAATGATTTTGGGAGTAGAAGCTGAAGCAAAGGTTTGTTAATCATTGGCTTGTTAATTCTAGTTCTCATCGAATGACTGAGTAGTTTATGTCTCAAAATGTTGGGTAGTAACATAGCTGATGTGATCTACTATTAATCTATCCCCACTGTAAAAAATTTCCTTCATGGCCGGGATCTTTATGCAACAGATTTTTTCCTTTTTTTCAGTTCAAATTCTGATAGGAGTAGATGTACGATTTTTCTTTTGAGGAAATGTGTTCTTCATACAATCATAAAGACTTTCAAATCCTAATACTTTCTTTTTTAATACTTTGGGTACTACAGAGTTACAGCTCTAGCCTCGCCCCGTCGCGCGCGCGGCGAACAGTCTATTGTGCTTGGTGATCAGTGATACAGACCATTGCAACAAGGTCATTAATTCATTCTCCTCCCACGACGCTTTTCTGTGTTTATCTTCATTTTCAGTTCGGCATGCTCAATTAGATCATTTATTCAAAGTGTTTCTTATCAAGAAGTAGTGAATCGTTAACACTGTTTTTTTGCTACAATGTCTACGTATATTGAAGATTTATCAAGCTAACTAACACCAAGAAGTCTGCTATAAGGCGACATTGTGGGGGATCGAACCAGCAACCTTCTTCGCGGTGGTCTACATCACTAGTCACCCCATACAATGGACTGCTCGCTACAGCGCGTGGCAAGACAGGGATAGCACCGAAACCCTGAATTACCCAAAGTGTTACAACGGGTTCTAACCTTCTGTAGCCTTCGGTACGCATGAGGACCAATGAATAAGAATCGTTGAGTACACCTCGTCTGTCAGACCCCCTTCTCCTTATTCTTCTCTCCTTCTTCCTCCTCTTCTTTCTTCCTTCCTCCTCCTTCTTCTACCTCTGTCTCCCTCCCTTCCGAAGCCGATGAATGTTCGTTGTTGTGACTGTGTTGACATTTGAAAGGAGTGTTAGTTTCTGAGAAAAAATTGGTGAAATTTATGTATTCGAGTAGCAAATCTTGTGTTTTAGGTTCCGGCGGAGTTTATCGTTCAGCGGACGAATGTTGCAAACCCTCCGAGCATTTTTTACATCGTCGACCAAATGTTGGGGGACAAAAATGTAAGGGAGTGCTTTATTCATAGGTTTTCTTTCCTGACGTTTCTTCTAGGAATTCATTGTGACTTCTTCTGCTTTGGTTTCGAATCAGGAAAATCTTGGGTGTCCTAGATTTGCTATTCTTTAGTATTTTATTGAGTTAGCAAATCTCCGCCCATTGTGTGTTAAAAGATTTCTACCTGTAATTTCTTTCTGTTTCACTCAGTTGGTTGAAAAGCATGGTACTATCCTGGCTGGCATATATCGACGGTTAGAAGCTTGGTATCGATGGCTCCTGAAAAGCCAAGCCGGGAAGAAGAAAGGAACTTTCAGGTGTGGGTGCACTTTTCCTTTGAATCAGTTTGGAAAAATTTTTTTTTGTTCCGCAAGTATAGTGAAGTTCTGTAGTTGAGTGTATGATTGAACAATGGAATGAATGGAATCTGTATCAGAGGACTGATAAGTCCTTAGGAGTAATTTTTTTTGTGTTAAAATCTTGGTGTTTATTCATACAAATACGACATCAGTAAGTTTTGATAGTGCGGAATTCCTGTTTCCATGCTGCTAACTACCTTTGTCTTTGCTTTGTGCTTGGAAGCCCTACCTTGAATAACTCACATCTAATTCATATGTACCTTGCCTGAGGGCTCGAAGTGCTCTCCAATGCATTTGGTCGTTGGTATGGCCAAAGCTCTGGGCAAGTTGAAGCCTCATTCTTTGCGTGGGAGACAAATTGAAATCACACTTGAATGGGAGGAGTACATGTGGCACGATGCTTAAAAGTGTTCTGAATTACACACGTTGCCACTGGTTCGACTCCTTCCGTTGGGCTCACTAAGCCGTACATCTGTCCGGATCAGCAAGTTGGTACCACACTTGTCTGAGAACACTACTTGAGGAACACTGCTTGGTACATTAGTAGGCCATTAGAATCATTGTAAAGGCCAGCTATGCAGTCATTCACCTCAGATGAAGCCGCGATTGGAGTCCAATGCGTGGCACATCTCTCAGGTATACATCGACGTTTTGGTGACCGCGTCCTGCAAAATGTAGCATGCCACGCCAGCGCCCAACACGAAGCTACGTAAACGGCGATCCTCAATGGATTAACAGCGAGAGCCTCGTATTCATAAGTTTGGGATCGAGCATACTAACTAGACATATTTGTAGGTCATCATGGGTAATTGTAGCGGTCAAATATACAATTACATGGCTATCGTCGCATAACAGAGTCGATTGCATGGCGCATAATCGCGGAATATATCAGCGGAAAGATTCATGGTTGGTCTGGAGTACGTGAGCATAGGAAGCATCCGCATGGTAGTGACATGATCGACTGGCCCTCCCAAAGATGAACTTCTCCCGGAAAGAGGGACGCGCCGCAGTATGGTGTACTGTTGTACGTCATTACAAACCTAGGCGGATTAAAGCGAAGAAAAGGTCATTGGACGTTTAGCCTCTATTTTTTTGAGTTTACGTTTGAGGTTGTTTATACAGTGCAAGGATGATTATACCAGTATAGTAGATCGAAAAGTTAATTTTACATCCTGCTGCGTTACGAAATTCAGCATAAAAAGGTTTTTTGTGGTGTTTAGAAGTGAATAATAAAACCTTGCTGATGACCTTGGCCTTGGTGATGTAGGGCTAGGACGCCCAGGTAATGGTGAAACGCAGGTTCAAGCCTTGCTTCAAATTAGTTTTTGCGTGCCACTCGATCTTTTCAAATGAAAGATTTACTTCGAATAAGTCATTATTGTTCAGGTGGCGTGGGCGGAACGCTACTACAACGCTAGAGCTCAATCCGAAGGTTTTAGCCTCAGGATTAGATGATTATCCTAGAGCCAGTCATCCTTCTCAAGAAGTAAGCTTCTATTCATCGTTTTAGCAAAATATTTAGTTTCATTTTTGACCCTTTTTGTGAAACCTGAACATTTCACTTTAGGAATATCATTTGGACCTCCGTTGTTGGTTAGCTCTTAGTAGTCGTGTTATGGATCGCCTTGCGCATCTCTATGAAGACGAAAAATACAGGAATAAATATGCTAGTGATGCATCATTGCTGGGAAACTACGACGATCTTGTACGCCTACATTGGAGTGATAGTAAGAAAGTAGGTCATCTATTTATATCCATCCAACGATGTTGAAGGACATGGAATGCCTCCACCTTCGGGGGTTGTTAGACCCGTGCCTCACCCTTTCGGCCGCGTGCTAATCACTGCACTACTGGAACTTCTGTTCGACTGTCAGTAAATCTTTCACCATGCTGGTCTTGTTCTAGTAAATGCACGCATAAAGTACCTTCCATGCGACAGGAATATCTACATATATATATATATACATGTACATGTATATATAATATATATATATATATATATATATTCCTTCTGACACAATCTGACCCTCAAGTATGTGCGTCAAGGAAAACACTTTTGATCGGTAAAGTTTAGATTTAAAAAATGGTAAATTCAGTGATAAATACCAAACTTCAAAGCTTTCTTTTACAATTCTCAGTGCCAACTTTGTCCCGTTTAGGCTTTCTTCGATTACGGCAAACATAGTGAAAACGTTCGTCTTGTTAAAAAGCCTTTAAAGGACTTACCGGATCAGTTCTGTTTCGAAAGGTGAGGACTTTTTTGTCACATGATATCCATTTTAATTCTCTGTTCCTATCTATATTTTCATTTTCTATCACATATAAGGAATACCGCGTTTGGCGCAGTGATTAGAGGTGCCCTGCGGTGTACAACTGGTTAATGGTTCGACCGCGTGCCCGAGGCTCACCAAGCCTTCCAATCCTTCGGGGTAGGTGAATTGGTAGCAGGCGACGCTGAGATTTTCAGCCATTTTATAGCATCATAATCACAAATCATTGTTGATTTGCTAGTAAATCGTGTCTTTTAGTTCGCTTTTTTTGCTTAAGTTGAATCGTTTAGTGCGTTACTAAGTTGAATCTTTCTTCAGATAAATCTTCTTGCATGTTCCAGGTTAACTGTGCAGGAACCTCGACTTGGTTTTGTAGAAGACGTGTTTGGTTACAATAGTCTGTTCCCTCTGATGCTGAAACTCTTACCAGCGGAGTCGGAACAACTTAGCCACACCCTAACAAAACTTATGGATCCTGAGGTTTGTGGAATTTTTGATCACATATAAATCTATATATTTTTATGCATTATTCATTTACGCTTCTAGCAGATTAGAGCTCAGAGCTTGTCACCATAAACAGCGTCTTATCATCCCTGCTATAAAGTAGGATTCAGTGTGGAACGTGGGCCATTGATGAAGCGGGCGACACCACTGATACGTGCGTATGGCGCTGACGTGCCAACCTCGAAAAGGCTTAAAACATTCCCACAGACTATTCTGAATATTTGAAGCGAAGGTTTGGAAATGTCGTTGAGATGAAGAAGAAAGAAAAAAAGAACGGAGTAAAGCTAACAAAAAGCTGCGAGTTAAACTGGATCTATTGCCCACCCAACCCAACTCGTTGAGGATTATTTACTGACATCTTCGATAGTTTGTATCGAAGAAAGAGCGGTAGGAATGCGATGCTTCAATGGTGCAGTGCTAACACGTACCACCGGTAAAGGTGGAACGCGAGTTTAGCTCCCACCTGGGTTCGATTTTTGTATCACTGAGTATTCTTAGATAACTATCTACATAGAAATGTTCCAATATTCATTATGTAATTTCAATTACTCTGGACTCCGTTTGGGCTACGATCGATTTCTCGTACTTCTCCGTACTATGCTGTTAGGAACACGGAGCATGATCCGCCATATTGGAGGGGGTATGTGTTTTGCTAACGATAGAAGGAATGCTTCGCTTCTTAGTTTGCAGCTTCAGTTGTTCCAAGTCCCTTTAATCAGATGTTTTTTCCTTGCCATATCTAGGTATATATGGATCAATATCAACTATATGGTCCTTTCTGCTCTGAAACATTATGGATCTCTTCCTGGACCCAATCAGGCTACTTCGCGAAATGCTTTCTTCGAGCTTAAGAAGAATCTAGTCAACAACATGGCTAAGGTTCGGTACATTTTGGACATATTTCTTCGCCTTGAGCGGCCATACATTCCTTAGCATGATATCTGTTTTCAATGGCCAACGTTTCAGCGCATTTTGCCTTCTTTTCAGGTCTGGTAAGAGATTAGATTGTAAGTAATCTGCTATGTCAAAGCTTGGATAATTCTCAAGAAAGAAAAGGAAATCGTATTCTATACCTCAATTGCTAATTATTTTCTGCTTGTTTTGTGATTGCTGTTGAGATATAGTTTTTAGTATTACATTGGGCGGAATAGCACAGTGATTAGTGGGGCGATGCATCATGAAGCGAAGGTAGAAGGGCTCTGGTTCGATTCCCCCTCCTCCCACCCCTCCTTCCCCAGCTGTCCTTTGCATTTAGATCAGTCAGTCACTGTACATTACTGATGCTTGTGCAGTGATCGCCTGTTATGGTATGTTCTGTTAAGACTCAACACGGACGGTTTGCGTGTTATTATAAGTGATCACTGTAATTTTGTGTATGGAAATGAAAAGTCCAAGCCCTGCAGAGCGATAACAGAAGCTTTCTTTTCAACTACAACATAAACAAGAGAAAGTTGACTAATGAAGAGGAAGTTCTGGGATAAATAATGAAAAATAGGCGCGATAGCGCGCGCCGCGTTTGAAACGGAGTTATATGTTCGCTGTTCCAGCGCAGTAAGAAGGCTTTTTAGAGGACAAGTGTTCTTTAACCCCTAAGGGCGACGTGTATCGACTGAGGTACACGATTGTTTGAAGGCTTTACTCGCCGGACAAAACTCCTCTCTAAACTCTTGGTGGTTATTCGAAAGCGCAAATTTCTACAATTTCAGCAGTATGTTTGATTTTCTAGAAAGGCTTCTTATTATGTTGTAGCAGCGAAAATAAAATTATGTTTAGTACTCAGTTTGCTTTATTTGCTCGGCTGGATCGTGTATACGGCTCTACACCAAAATCTTACTAGTCATTCGATAGCCAAAATCTCGAGAGTTTCGACACTGAACTGGTTCTTTGAAAGGTAGTTATAGATTGCTGTGAAAGCGAAAAGACGATTACGTTTTGCTATTAAAGTTTTTGTCTAAAGAAAGCTATATATGCACGAAAAAGCATATGGTGACGTAGAGAAATCATGGAGCATTACAGCAGCACAGAGAACCTAAGGTTTTCCAATTTACAAATCGAGGAAGATTCCTAAGTGAATAACGAAAATCGCGCGCCTCTCGCGAGTTGCGCTGTGCGATCGATCAACTGCCACAGCTAGAGTGTTGAAAATTAGGCTTTTTTAAATATTCTCAGTGCTCTTTGTGTTTCCATATACAAAAGACTTCATTCGCTACCCCACCCATATGTGGGGAGATCAATGCCCATTGTTCCGGGATATCTTGACCTCTAAGGGAGTCTTGTAGGTAAATCTTTATAAATAGCGCGAAAGACCGACTTTCTTGAAACCTCGGCATGTTAATAATATAAAACTTTGAAAATGAGAAGAAAAGCTTAGAAAACTAATCTTTATTCATATCTTCACGAGGTTGATATCTTTTCTCAATCGATTGCTCTTCTTTCCGGTCGACGGGTTTTTGCGATTGCTTGTGGCTGACGTTTCGGCAAATACGCCCTCTCCAGAGCTTTACAGTCTAATCCAAGAACTGCCGAAACCTAGGGCCACAAGCAATCGCGAAAACCCATCGACCGGAAAGAAGAGCAGTCGATTGGGAAAAGATACCAACCTCGTGAAGCTCTGAATAAAGATTAGTTTTCCAAGCTTTTCTTCTCATTTTCAAAGTTTCAAATCCTTATAGTACTATCTGATCCTGCAGAGCATGCTGTTATTCGAGTAACAAGAACTTTTCCGTCTTAGTCTCCTTTTTTCAGGAATTCGAACGCACCGGTTATATCTGGGAGAACTACGATGACGTAAGTGGTCATGGTCGAGGTTCGCATCCGTTCAATGGATGGAGTTCTTTGATATTGTTGATCATGAGCGACGATATGCAAGCTTGAAGCTTCACCGTAGATTGTTCTTGTTCTTGTTTACAGTTTGTTTTTCAATAGTTTTTGCTTGTTATTGTTTATTTTCCTGATGATTTGGTCAATTTTTGGAGCTTTCCAGGTGAAATTTCTATGGGTACAATTATTGTTTATAAATATTCTGGGAGTTCTGCTTTGAGTTGATGAAACACGGTCATAGTGGTACTATGTGATATCACTACAAAATCGTTGATCTTATCGGAATTTTACTGCTCTTATATCAGTCGCATGATTTTGTAGTCATATATCCAGGGGTAAGAGTGCACGTGACGCAGTAATTGGAGGTGCTCTGCGTCGCACACTAGGTCAATGGTTCGATCTCGCGCTCATGGTTCACCAAGCCACCTATCCCTCCGGGGTCGGTAAATTGGTACCAGAGAGGTCTCAGGCTTGTCTAGGAGGATAAGCAGCACTGACTTGTTCAGCGGGAGGCCACCGCGAGTCATTGTAAAGGCCAGATTTGCATTCAATCACCTCAAACGAAGTTAGAAATTGAAGTCGAATGCATGGCGCATCCATCAAGGATTGGTCAACGCCAAGAGCTTTATCCCTTATCCTTTATATCCAGGGATACTGAGTGATATGCAAAACCGCGGACCTCGGGCGGAAGCTGAATGCGCGTTTTTCTTGGAAGGAACTGGAAGCGTGTACTACCACTGTATCACAGAGGTCACCGCTTTGCGTTCACCCATCTCAGGCCATCAACCGGACCGAACCCGTCAACGGCTGGCTACTGAGCTCCTGACAGCTTCGATGCCTCATACCGATGAAAGAGTGGTAGCAGAACGATGGCCCCTATGGTATACAGGTAGCGCGTGCCTCCAGTTAGGGTGAGACGTGGGTTCGGTTCCTGCCAGGGTAGGATGTTTTGCATTCTACTCAGTATCCTTGAATACGTGATAGCATTGCTAATAACGTTTTTGTTTCATGCATATTTTTGTAATGTTGGACATCTGAGAAGTGTCGGGCATGATGCGCTTTACTGATAAGCTTAGACGAGACTGCTAGATAGTGCAGTGGTCGGGGCGCCCGCGGAAAAAGCTGGGACACGGGTTCGACTCCAGCCACTCGAGACTGAGAGTCTTGCTTACCACTCAATATTCTTTGATATATAGTTCCTGATACGCTTATAAATGCGGAGATCGATGGTGTGTGAAGTGTTCAACCCAAGTTTTTTTTCTTTCATTTGAGTTGTTTTCAATGGTCCTTTTACATTCATGTTGTATTTCTATTGGTGGAAATCTTTGCTAAGGTTGTAAGGTGAATTCTATCAAAAACTCTAGTTATCCAAAAGTTTTACAGATGCTGGTTGCTACCGATCGAGAGCCTGGTAGGAGTCCGATGCTTCGATTAGCGCCCTATGAGTCACAGATGACTCATAGCTGATATTTATTCCAATCTCGCAGCGGCACATTCCTTCATAGAACTCTGCAATTGTTGGTTCTCTGGCCAAATGTTCACGCAGTATTTCGTTGTTGTTTAGAGCTCTTCCTTACTTTGTAAGGTTCTGAGGGCCTGGAGAGTTGTGGTCCCATCAATTTTCAAGGCATTTTTCTAATTGATTTATTTGGCAAAGAATTTGCGAGACCACGCTTAGGCTTAGGCTTAGGCTTAGCCTTAGGTTTAAGTTTAGGCTTAGCCTTAGGTTCAGGCTTAGGCTTAGGCTTAAATTTTAGGTTTAAGCTTGGCTTTAGGCTTAAGCTTGGCCTCAGAGAATTGGTAGGACTGTAACTCTCCGCTATGTCGGCCTCTACGAGCTATTTGTAGTATCCAGTGATCGACCTATTTGCTACCTTTTTCTTCATTATGGAGGTTATTTCACTTTGTTGTAAACCGACTCTCACTTAGCTAGGTATAACCAACCAATAATATTTTCTCTGTTGATTTATAGGAAAAACTTGTAGAGAACAAGTTTGTTGGGCTAATCGACGCGTTTCGTCTTCTTCAGATCCTTTCTTCAGATGATTCTAGTTGATCGTCCAGTGTCGCTCGTCCACCTTCTAGCACTTCGCCTTCGTCTTGTTCAAGACGACCTTTATTTGATGCAGCACCGCTCGAATGAGCTAAATAGCAATAGGATTCATCCTGTATCCTTTCCAGATGGTTTACCTCCTCATCATGGCTCGGAGGTGTTCCTCGGCATCGGACTGTGAGGCACAGTGGAGGTTGAACCCTTCCCCCCCATAGGGGGTCAATCAAGCTGAGAAGAAATACGACGTTCCCTCTCGGAAAGTCTAGTCAAGAGTAAACTCTATCAGGATTGACTACCGTCTTGGTAGGTATTAGTCGCAAGGTGGAAATCTCCCTGTGATTCACAAGGACCGGCGACTGCTCTAATGTGGTGACTATCTAGAGGAGCCTTGGCTAAGTTGGCCCTCTAGTTTCTATGTCCTGGGTTTCGCACAATTCGTGAGGACGGATCGCGCAAGTACCCAAGTTCATTCTGTTCATAAGGAGATCTTCGAGTGAAGTCCCTTCTTTCGAGCGGTGCTTCACCGAAGAGGGTTTGAGTCGAATCATTGGGTCTGAAGAAGACGAAGCGCGTTGATCACCTGAATTCATTTATTTCAATAGCTTCGTTCCACAGGTACAATCGACAAGAAAACATGTGAGAGTTCAGTGTGTTTAGCTTTCAGAAAGCGGTTGATCAACCGGACGTCGAGATAACCATGTCTACAACTAATGACGTCACTGAAAGCGAGGAGAACGAGTTAGTTATCTTTTTTATATTGTTCTTTTTGGTATGTAATATGGAGCATTTAGATGTAGCGTCGAAGTAGAAATTCAGCCCCATTTTGGATTCTTTTCGTCAAATTTCAGGTACTGATGGCGATCAGTCCTTGTTACTTGGGTAATTGTTTTGGTAGGTAGATCCTCAAACTCAAATTCTTCTGGACAAAATATCGCAATGAGCTTTCCCCGTACAGTCTACGAAAGTCTTCCATTTTACCGTTTTCACAGCAGTATCGTGATGTTATAAATATATATCTAAAGATGTTGAGTGATAAGTGTAAGTTTGAATCTCGGTCAGCAGTTGAACTCTGCAATCATCCATGAGATAGAAGCACTCTTTTCCGGAAAAGATGGAACCCGAGTTCTTAACCTCCGGTGAGATTCAAGGTTTTGCGTAGCCTCAACAGTTCTGTTTTTTAATATGCCTGGTATTCATTTTTGAGCCACGCATGTCAGTGGTCTGTCAAAGTGGGCTGACTTATAGAGCCTGACACACGTGTTTCGATCTTGCGATCTCGTCAATCGGACAGTCACTCTTTATCGTCTTTTGTCAATTCTGATTTTTGTTGTTTTCGTTTAGAAAGTAGCGCTTTTCTTAGCCTGTCCTTTCGCTGAATGAGAACTTTTCAATTGAGTGTTAGAAATCATTCAAAAGCTCAGATCTCTGGCTGGCACCCTACCTAGTCGGTTTTTGAGATAGTCTTCTAATAGCGCTGTAGCATTCAGAATAATATTATGTTATACACGCACCACGTGTATTTGGCTTTATTTGCTTATATTTCGCTGGACAAAACTCGTTCCATATAGTGTCAGTACTCGAAAGTACTGCTAGTACTGCTTAGAAAGAAAAGTTTTTCAACCGAATTGAACCCTCATTTTCATTACGAAGTTGGAAAATAGCAGTTAGTAGCGTAGACATCTAGATGACCAACATATGTTAATAATTGTTTTCAAAATCGAATTGCCTTTTTTAAATTATGCAAATCTGATCTAAGCTAAAAATGTTCATCATCAATTCAACATTAAATAGCTTTGTAGGAATACTTCCCTATCAAACAGTTCGATCCCGACACCCTACGTGTGTCTTATGGGCCGTGTTGGGGGCATGGCATAGTTTTTTCGCTTCTTGCGCTGACTTCAGATCAGTTACTGCCATCGGATTTTTCCATAAGAAGAGTTAACCAATGTCAAACCGAAAGCGCTACAGTTTCTTCAGTGACTTGACTACTACCTCGAGGCTGATATGAAGATTTTTTTGACCAACCTTTCAACGTAGACGTCTTCTTCAGAGTCGATGGTTCGAGCCGAGTGTCCAAGTCGTTTGTCCTTGTTTGATGGATCTTTCTCTGCGTTGTTGTTTGAATCAGATCTTATTCGGTGACGCACTACTCGAATTAAGAACCTTGCTTGGATTGATACTTCCAATTCTCAGACTTGATCTTGGCGAATCAAAGTTCTTTGTCGTCTTTTTATCTCAAAGCGCGATCTTCATACTCATTAGATAAAGCAGAAACAAAGTTCAAGGGGTGTTTCTCTTGATCTCCTCTTCCCAGACGGGATTTTAAGAACACTGAGCTTACTAATTCTACATGGTGTATGCGAACGTAGATCATAGAGGGACTGAAAACGTTTAAAGCGTGACAATGGGCTCAGTTCTGAGGCATAGATGGAATCAAGAGGTAGTCGTAATCCAGTAGTAATCGACAGCAGTAATCTATCGATTAGAGGAAATGACGATAGCACGGTATCTTGTGCTATCACCATAACGTCTCTCAATCCCTTATATAAAGTAGGGTTCAGTGTGGTGCGTGTGGCTTTGATGAAACGATACTGCCGAAACCTACGTAAGCCACTGACGTACCAATCTCCAATTGGCTTAGAGCATTTTCAAGGGCTATATCAAGCAGCAGTTTTTTTTGAAAAACTACCTTGAGACAGATGCATTGAAAAACAGCCATGTGAGAGATTGATCTGAGGCATCGAAGAGTTAAGGGGTAGCTGATAGTGAGAGCCTGTTCTGGGACTTAGCTAAGTTCAAAGAGTAGCTTGTTTTGGGAGACAGCTGTGAGACGTAGATGAATTCGAAGAGTGGCTTTCGTGAGATACTCACCTCACAGATCGATGGATTGAAGGGTATCTAACCCTTTGTGAGAGACTGTGGTATCGGTCACAAATTCTTGTAATATAGCTTCATTTTTCCATTATATTTTCAATTATAGAGGTTCTAGCGTTGATCCCGTGATTGCAAGTCAACCACCACCGTCTTTACCAGGCTCGCTTTCGTCACCTGATGCACCACCTCGTTTGCGCCAGCCATACTTATTCACTGGTATGAGATGTTTTCGAATTACTAAGTTATTAAGGAATCGACGGTTTTTTTTCAAATATAGTAGTCAAATACTGAATAAGATTAGGTGAGCATGCTACTATTAGTACTATATATTATTAGGGAAAGGCGTAGATGGCGCGCGTGGTGCAGTGCTTAGAGGGGCTCTGCGCCACAAACGTCGTGAACGGTTCGTTCCCGTGCCTGTATCTCACCTAGCTTACCATCCCTCCAGGGTCAGTGAATCGGTACCAGACTTGTCTGGGAAGACAGCAGCAGTGACTTGGTGCGTCGATAGGCTATCGTGAGTCATTATGAAGACCCAATATGCCTCTAATCACCAATTAACGATACTTGATGTAGGCGAATGCATGACGCATCCATCAGAGATCGATGTCCTTTCTCTTATCCTTACTTTAGATCTATCCTTTCTCCTTTTTGTTGTTTCCATCTCATAAAGGTATTGGAGGCATTTATAAAAAGCGTCTACCATCATGGCAGCTGTTTTACTTCATTTCGGGGATTAAGGTGACATTCGCACTGAACCCACTTTGCTATCAAGATGAAATTACAGCATTTCTATAACACGTGCCATAATAAAGTAGCCTAATGGTTAGTGATGCAATCCATGAGGAAGAGGGGCGGTAAGCGATGCGCTGGTTTGATCCTCCTAACCTAGGTCTCTTTTCAATGTTCAGATAGAACTTAAGTCGTTATACTGTACTTTGTTGCAGAGCTATCTCATATTTGATTTAGGCGGACTGGGACTTTCAAGGGAAGGCAGCTCGATGTCGTTGACATCTGAGAACGATTTTCGTGAACACAGTATGGCACTGCGCTATCGGCTGTATAACCGACTCGACCCCGGAGGCCAGCAACTTGTATGTGTGTGGTATTTCCTGTGTTACTCCAATTTACTGCTTTAAGCAGTTTCGCCATGTTATATACGTTTATATCCAAGAATAATGAGTGATATGCAAAGCTCTCAACCTCAGGCGGGAGTTGAGCCTGCCTGTGGTACCACCTCTGATAGATTCCGACCTTTGATGACAGCTTCGATTTCTCATGTTGAAGAAGAAATGATAGCACAATCGGAGCCCTGGTTGTTTAGTGCTTAGGCACACCACCCTCTTCCCCCAACCCCGGGATTGAATGAGACGCGATTTTGACTCCTACTCGAGGTTCAGAGTTTCACATATTTCTTAGCTATATTGATATCTCTCAGCGAACTTCTGTCGTTAAAATTATGTTTTCAAGTTTATCAGTTTGGTTGGTGCAAAAGTATTAGCGGTTTGGGACCGTGAATCTTAGATGATTATAACTAGGCTTGAACACATCTTCATCAATTAACACGGAAGTCACTCCAGTCAACACATTCTTGCCAACGAGAAATAAGCTTGCTTATTCCTGTCGCTCGGAAATTGGTGCCTTGGAGTTCGACAATGGAAGACAACTACTGCATACTGCTGACTGTGAAAGTGGAAGGTCCGGCGAGTATATAAGATGTGGCAGAACTTCGTAGCTCAATTCGTTCAGCTTTTGAAGCGTTTGTTGTGCCAAGTGTGGCCGTCGGCTGGCTGCATTTAAACTGTAATTACTTTTGCACTAGTCTTTTCCACCTTCCCAATTTGCTTCTAATGGCGAACGGCCCTATAATGGTCCATGACGAGTTTCTGTGAAACATTTTGTATAGTCTGAGGAGGATCAACTTGAATGATTGCTTTCAATTGGTTGTTGTCAACTTCCCATGGCCGGTTCCTGCGTTACTCATTTCCAAAGCTCTCGTTCTCTTTGCGAAGCTCTTGAACCACCGCTGGACCGATGTTCGTTAGCAGTTTTTAGGCCAAATGTGTTCTCAATGTTACAAATTGTACCTTTCTTTCGAGTGCTTTATTAAGACCACGCTCAAATTTCAATGGATTCTTTCATTATTATTTGAGCCAACATGTCATGGGTCTGGTAAGGGCTCTTGTACAGCCCGAGACACGTGTTTCGTCCTTACAGACTCATCAGCTGGGCAGAACCCGTCGTCTGTCGATCTTTTTATAATCAGTTCTCTCGGGAGCGTTACACTCCTTATAGAGAGCTATCGACTACGTACGTTTTACACTCTGTGTCAAGCGAAATTTTCACCTAACATAGAGTGTTTTCGCACTCGATTGCTAGGTGGCTGGATTTCTACCATATTATACCTTTCCTTTTTTGTCTCTACTGCTTTGCGACCCGATTTGGACTCATGTGCTGAAACCGCCACTACTTTTGCACCGATTTATATCCTTTCCATAGATGTGATTAAATATAAAATAAACAGTCAGTAGGATGCCATTAGCAATCAAAGTTAGGGCGAAAAGTGTGCCTCAAAACGACATATAATATACCTCAGTTGTTCTGGAGTTATTCAATATCAAGCAGTGAATTGAATAATGCGTGAACCGCCATTACGTTTGCACCAACTTGATGTACTCATTGATTTTAGCGTATGCCCGATCATGTTATTCCATCGGAATTCTTTTCTATATTACCTTTTGATGATATGAAGGATCGAAGTGGTAAACAAAGCAGTTTCGTCACCATGTAGGTTTTCATTTTCTATAATTACAAAGAATCATCTGTACTGGGAAGTTTTTTCGCGGGCTTTTCAATCATTTCTTTGGTGGAGAACAACAGTGCAAAAATTTTTGGTAATTGGTTAACATTTTCTTCTTGATAAGCGAAATCGTGAGGTTTTTTTTTAAATCGTAGTTGATTTTCGGCGAATTTCGACTTATAAAGAGCCTGGAACGATCAGGTTGTCTACGCGTCGTCCAAAACCTTTGCTCAAATGATGGAGGTGCTCGGCTGACTGTGTTGTAGACATTTTGAACTTTTCTGGCTCAGTAAGTCGAAATCTGCCGAAACCGTCAGCTGTGTAGATAAATTTTGCTACGAAAACGTCGCGTTTTGGCCCATTAAGACGAAACCGCGGGCTATTGACCGATGCGGAGGGTAGATTAAGAGATAGATAGTCTTGATATTGTTATTATTATATGATGTTTTTGCTAAGTAATTTTTTCCTAGTAAAGCGAAAAAGTACCAATACTTTTGCTGATTAACTCGAATAGAATGTTCGTCTCAACGAGATGTCTGTATTAAAATTGAAGAGGGAAGTTGATGATCACATCGTTATGGAATTTCGATACTAATTATCAGATGTAACACTAATACCTTCAGTTTCTCCTTGTGGAATACAATGATGGGTACATCTTTGCTGGCGATGCCATGGGCACTTCAACAGGTTAGACTTTTTGGAATAATATTCTAGATAATTTCCGAAAGATTTCTGACATCTGCCCAAAACTGTCATTGGTAAATTAGTCGTTCTGCATTATTATTGAACACTTGTATAGCAGATCATCCCTTGACAAGTTGAAATCTGGCATGGCTTGCCACATGGTCACAGGGCGACAGCGGCGCTGGTATGTACCGAAAACGGTACATGCGGTTGTCAAGGGGCTAGAGGTATCTTGCAATACTAACATACTGTACTGTTTGATTCTGCTCCCGAGGCTCACCAAGCCTTCCAAACTCTCCGTAGTCGGCGAATGGGTTCCAGACTTGTCTGAGAAAATATTACTGCTGACTCGATACAGTGGTCGTCCACCCCAAGTCACATAGACCATATATGCATTCAGTCACTATTAACGATGCCTGATGAAGTCGAATTCATGGCATTTATTTCATTTTCACTAATGTTATAGTCATCATTATATATCCCTTTTTGCCACACTGTTCTTGTTTTTTGCAGGCTGGTTTATTCTGGGGAATTTTTCTTATGCTTGCGATGGCACTACTCTGTTTTTATACTGCTTCTCTTGTCCTGAATAGCCCACAAGGATTATGTGAGTTGCTGTTGTGCCAAAACTTACGAGAAGACTTAACATCTAAGCGAAGTTATTAGTGCATGCCGTTAGAGGTAATCGTACAAGTAAATGCTACCGTGAGCGCGCGTGGAGCAATGGTTAGATGTGCTCTGCGTTGCACACAGGGTCGATGACTCGACCTTGCGCTCATGGCTCACCAAACCATCCATCTTTTCCGAGATTGGTAAATAGGTATAGACTTGTTTGGGAGGACAAACAGCACTGAGTTGATGAAGCGGGAGCCCACCACGAGTCATTGTGAAGGCCAGAAATGAATTCAATCACCTCAAACGAAGCTATAAATTGAGAATGGACACTCACGGATTGATCACGCACGCCGAGAGCCTTATCCTTTATCCTTTGATTAGTGCATGTTGTTAGAGGTATATCCTATAAGTTAGTGCTATCGTGGGGGCGCCGTGGCCGAGTGGTTGTGATGCTCGTTGCACGTGGAGCCGAGATCCACTCGTCAGTTCTTTCCGGCAGTCAACAAGCCTTATGGAACGCTGCCAGGCTACACTCAAGTTTGCAAGGAGATTCCCTCAACCAGTTCTACGACGTTTAAGAAGAAGACGATAAAGCGAATGGAGTGTTAGAAGTGCTGGTATCTGCACAGCGAAATAGAAAACCGTGAAGAAAGATCAATAAAGTGCCAAGAAGTGCCATCGTACAAGTTCGAGAACGGTGCAGGTGTATTCTAGAAAGCATAAAATTTCAGTGAATGAGTAGTAAGTTCCATATTTGTAGCAATTGGCATGGATCCGGTGATGATCGAGTTTTCCGATGTATGTCGGTATTTTCTCGGAAAGAGTGGCGAGTATCTCTCAGTTACATTCTCTGTTGTGGTGCTACTTGGTGGTATCATGGTCTATTGGGTTCTTATGTCCAATTTTCTCTACTACACAGGCAGTATTATTTATGGTAGGCCTTGTTTTCTATTCAGGATACTGATGGTTAGCTTACTAAGTTGAAAGGTTTTTGTAGAAATCTTTGATTGGACTTCATTTTCCCGTAATTGTTGTAAAGTAATGATTTTTGAATAGTATGAAAACTATGCGATTTCAGAATCTTTTCAACCCAACAGTACAACTATTCCTGTGATTGGAAACAGAACATTTACTTGTGATGGTGAGCAATTCTGCATAATTTACAATTACAATTTGGTAAACTAGTTGCGCCCATGTAGCGCAATAGCTAGGGAACTCTTACGACACAGACGTGCTCAGTGATTCGGCACCCAAGGCTCACCAAGCCTTCCATCCCTTCGTGGCCAGCGAGCTGGTATCCCAGCTTGTTCCGGAGGTTGGCAGCACCGACTTAGTACATGTGTAGGCCTCCGCGAATCCACTGTAAAGGACGGATATGCATTCAGACACTTCTGACGACACTTGATAAAGTCGAATGCATGTCGTGTCCCTCAAGGATTATCAATGTTAAGCGCTTTATCTTTTCAACCTATCACTATTCTAATATAATTACTTTAGCAAAGCATAGTTATTGTTTGACGTGTGTTTGTATAGAACTGAAATAGAAAGTTGCAAAGCACTTTCAAGTGTCAGTAGTAATATATATCTCAATATGCCTTGCAATCATTTTTGAGCCACGCATGTCAGTGGTCTCTCATGGAGGACTGACTTAGTGTGGGCACTGGAGCTCCCACAGAGATTAGCAAAAGACGAGAACGGTTAACTGCCCGACTGACGAGATCGCAAGATCGAAACACGTGTATCGGGCTCTGTAAGTCAGCCCTATTTGACAAACCACTGACATGCGTGGCTCAAAAATGATTTTAAGCATATTGAATTTTGAGCTGTGGTCTTAAGAAAACACTCGAAACGAAAGTTAGTAATATATTTGTTCGGTGAACCATAGAATCATATAGCGAAAGGCATTGTTTCACACCATGCTGCGCATGGAGCGATAAAGCAGAGTTTTCTGCAATTCTGTCAGTTCACAGCACATCACAGCTGCTACTTATAATCATTGAGATCTTTTTAGAGAGAAGAAAACAACCCAAGAATCGACCCCTTTCGTTGGATAAGAACTTTTGATAAGAATGTTAGTAATTTTTTGAGAGCTGAGCTCTCCTGCTACTGCACTATGTGCTCATTTTTCGAAAAAGCCTCTTTACAACGTTTTATCAACAAGAAAATATTTGTGTTTCACACATATATATTTTTCACAGGACAGAACTCAGTCCTCATATTGAATGTAACCATTCGATAGAGGAAATTTCGACGATCTTAGCGCTATGTTTATTTTCTGGAAAGACCATTCCACTGCAGTGCAGCGGGAAAAATAAGATTGACATTCACATACGCCTCGAATTTGCTTGTAGATTAGTGTGCGTGCCGGGTGTGTGCTGGTAGTGGATTCGATATGGCGATCCGACCCCGCTGGCGTCACTCACGTGTGAAGTGCGATTTTTATAATTGAATTTTGGATTTTTTTCCGCTTAAGGGAAGATTTGAGATAAAACGTAGACTCTGATGCTACCAGATTTCCTCTAAACGCTCAAATGCTTTTGGTGCTTCCAGCGAGTAATAGTAAAACCATGAGGAGGTTGTGAAACATCATTTTATTTTGAATGCTTTAGCCCTATAAAAGGGCCTTTTCAGAAAACGAGCACGTTGCGCAGTAGCCCGAGATTTGAGCTTTCAAATGATTACTAACATTCTTGACGAAAAACTATTGTCCAGCGAAAGGGGTCGCTTCTTCATTTGTTTCCGTCTATCAGAAAAGAACGCATTGATTATTATTGGCAAAGACGACTTGGTGGGCAGTACCTTGAAGTAGGTATTCGTTCCGAGGTCCACCACGGAAACTGGGCATCGTCATGGAGGTGTGTTAATGGCTATGGTGTCAATGAGATAAAGCTTTCATTTGAAAATCTCGGCTTATTATACTGGAATCAAAATAGAATTCTTTCATTATTATTTGAGCCAACTTGTCATGTGGTCTGGTAAGGGCTCTTGTACAGCCCGATACACGTGTTTCGTCCTTACAGACTCATCAGCCGGGCAGAACCCGTCGTCTGTCGATCTTTTTATAGTCAGTTCTCTCGGGAGCCCTACTCACCCTAGAGAGAGCTATCGAAGCGAACGTTCTACACTCTAAGTCAAGTGAAATTTTCACCTAACACAGAGGGTCTGTAAGGACGAAACACGTGTATATCGGGCTATACAAGAGCCCTTACCAGACCACATGACAAGTTGGCTTAAATAATAGTGAAAGGATCTATTGAAATTTGAGATGGTCTTAATAAAGCACTCGAAATAAAGGTACAAAATAAAATTATTCTTTGTTCAACCCTCTAGTGGTGGTGTGATACTATAAATATGCACATTGATGTAGAATCATTACTGCAAAACTTTTGCGTCAGTTGAAACTCGAACCCGCATTACGGCTCGAGTCCTAATTGACGCAAAAGTTTTGTACATCAGTCTACATCAGTGAGAATCAAGTGGATGTAGGCGCTGAGAGTATAAATTTTACGTCCCATAGAAAAGCTTCCAACGCTAATGCTTTCGAGAGGAATAACGCCAGATTTTCGTGTTATAGTGTATTGCCCAATGGAGGACTCTTCAAATGGTTTCGACGACAAATTAGAAAGCGCTTTATTGTTCGAGATGGCATGGTTCAAGCCACCGTGGAATTTCGATGGCCTTTGGCAGCTTCGAGTATAACTTTTATTTTACATTATTATTCATTAATAGCAGAAATGATAGAATCAATCATTCTATTCGCTTTCTCGCGCATTCATTGTCTTAAAGGTCTTCCAAGTTTTGTGTGTTCTTTCGACTGCTGCTTGAGGATTTCGACTTCTTTGTGAATGTCGTAAAACGTTGATCGGACGGGTCTCCTTGAAGTCGTGAGGATAGCCAACTGGGGCGTCTCAGGTGTTTGCAAAACAGTGTTACAGATAAGGATCGAACCACTATATCGCTTACTAAAACCCTGCATTACTAATCACTCGGCTTCCACCGTTCTGTTTGGTCTTTAACCTCGTTTGATTTGAGTTAACTAGTTTACGAAAAGTCGGCATGGGTTTTTTTGCGAAGGAGCAATTGTTTATATCAATGGTCATTTTTGTTCTCTATAAGGGCCATCGTTCTTTTTCCCTTATATGTTATTCAACTAAATAGTTAGGAAAAAAAGTACCGATGGCTAACGATGCTCGACGCGAGTTTGATCCTCACCCTCCATTTTCTCCACCAACACTTTCCGGCAACTAATACACGACCTACGGAACACCTTAGTCGTCTGGCTATCCTCGAGACTGCAAGATGCCAGCTTTCCACGACGTTGATGAAGAAGGCGAACCCTCAATCAAGCGATGAACGCGACGAGATGAACTGAACTTCTAGAAGTACCAGGGTGCACAGAATGAAAAAAAAAAGAACTGTGTTTAACCCTTTGCGGACGGCAGCATAATCGACATCGCCAGTGGTTCGAGATTTGCTTCTTCAACAGAAATTTTTTTCTTTATCCAAGGAAATACTTCAGGTTCTTCATAATCTCCGGGATTTGAGGTTCCGAATTATCACTAAAGTTCTGGATGAAAGCTTTTATGCAGCTAAAAAATATCTTTGAAAATTTGGGAGTCACAATAATCCTTATCGTCCGCAAAGGGTTAAATAGAGTTAAGAGTAGAAATATGTGTTGTGTGATTCAAAAGGGTAACATACGTGAGCATTTTCCATTTTTTTCACAATATAATTAAGTTAATTCGGATTTCAGGGTACTGTGCCAATATACCTCGCCATTTTGACATTCCCACTGATGAATTTCAAATCTCCGACATTTTTCACAAAATTCAATGTTCTGGGAACACTTTCCGTATTCTATCTACTGGTATTCACTTCATCGAAACTTTACGAATGCGGGTTCAATATGAATTTCTTCAATCCTAATTCTATTCATTATGCTAAGCGTAAGTTATCTGACACAGTTTTTCCGGCAACCAATAGACGATGTTTCCAATGACCAATGGGTTTCTAGACTTACTATAGCTCTTTCAGCGTTCAGTTGGAGATTTCCTGCTTTAACTGGTACAATGACTCTTTCGTATTTCATCCACAATGCTGTTCTTACCATTCTTAGAAACCAGAATAACCCAGAGAATAATGTGAGTGACGATTGAATGCTTTTATTCATGAATCTGGTTCTGAACATTGGATTTTAGACCATAGTTAAGAGATTTCTGCCTTTTTTTACAAATGAGTGTTCTTCTTTTCTTTCCTTCCGTTTTGTCATCTCACATAGAACCAAGCGTATCGACACTATAGGGAATTCTTAAATCACTAGGATCCCTTTTATTTGACAATATCGGCTTGTTTATTTGTTCATATTACCCAATTTTCTTTTAGTATAACTGCTTTCTGACAGTGTTATACGTTGAAATCTCCATCTAAGAAGCTTAGCGGTACGCAAGAACTCGACCTCAGCCGAGAATTGAACCCTCGTTTCATCCTTAGCCGGGCGTGTGCTACCACCAAAGCCACCGTTTTGCGTCCACTCTTTCTCCGATATAAAATATCAAAGCTGTCACTAACTAGCCGTTGATGAATTCAATAGCGAAGTGTGCTTATGAGAACAAAAACCTAGTAAGGCTTGGTCTATAACAGCTTCGATAGCTCAGTTTGAGCGAGTTCATGGCCCTAGGAGTGTAATGGTAGCACGTGCCCCGGGTTAGAGTGATATATGGGCTCAACTCCCGCCTGAAGTCTTTTTTTTGCGCACACTCAGTCTTTGTAGACGAATATTTATCTATTTCCTTGGTTTGATTGCTGGATGTTTAGTGTCGTTTTTTATGAAATCTTATTTGCCGCCTCTTAGTTAGATTTACTCTCGGATGTTGGGTGACCTTTTAGATTTCTGTTTCGTGTTGAAAGGCTTTTTCAGTGGCTTTCTCAGTATAAAATTATTTTGTCAAAACCTTGACATCGATCAGCTGTTGTCGAAGGAATGTAAAATTCTTGCACATCTAGACTCGTGATCTTGCGATTGGTTACATGTTGGCGGCTGTTTGCTACGTTTTCATTGGCTTCACCTTTTACGCAGGCTTTCCTGTCCATAGAAATTGTATAAGTGATGTGAGTTCCTTTGAATTCGTTAACACATTGAGGACGAAACGAGAGACCCATGAGTCTCGGGTCTAAACTGGCCGGTATGAGTCAAATATTTCTCATTTTCTTTCCATCCGTTTACCTCGTCTTTTTGCCTCACTCAGTAATTCGGTAACTTAATCCCTAAACTGCCACAATGATTTTTCGCGAGCTGAGCGCGTTAAAATGGTAATGTGATTTTGCTTCTGCTGCGGCGCGTTAGTACGAATCACCTGCCATGCGCAGCGTGCGGCGCCTTGAACCGTGCTCTGTTAGTAGGCCGCGCGGTAGCCAAGGGGTTAATCAAGACGTATGTGGCAAGTGGCAGTCGATAAAGACTTTTGTGTCTGGAATAATCGAGAAAAAAAAAAACGTAATTTTGAGCACGAGAATGTTTCATGTCGAGCTCTATGTGGGCATCAAGTTTGCGAGGTCTCAGTTTTTGTACTCATTGTATAATACTTTACTTCCTAACAGTTCAGACCCTGAAAATCTACTTTAAATCTGTTTCATCGAAGGTCGTATTTGCGGTGTTGAATGTTGTATTTGCAGAATTTCCTCAACAATTTTGGTCCTGGTGACATCCTCAGCAGTACGCACGGTTATTCCTTCTCTTTCAAATGATCACGGTGTTACCGCTTCTTATGTTCCTGATCAGATCCCAGCTGTGTTATGCCTTTGTTGGGGAAACATGGCCAGGGTAAGTTGTAGGGCAAAACTTGCTTTTCTGCCGTTCATCTGAGTTTTAGAGGTTGTCTTTAGTTGTTGTTCTAAACAAATTATATTTTTTTTAGTGTCGGACTGGTGATGTTGTTAAATTGTGGAATAATAAGCATTGCAGTTGCGGTTGCTATATTATATCCAAGTGTTGGAAGTATTCTTCGGTAATGATTTTTACACTGAATCATATTTTGTAGGGAAAAGCTCAAATCTACGTTTGAAATAGCGACATTGAAATGTCTTGGAATATTTTCATAAATCGGACATTAATACATATATTGAGCAGTTTGGAAGCGTGATAATGCAGTGGATAGCGATGCAGTTTACCAAAAACGAAGGTAATTAGCAAGGCGCTAGTTCGGCTCTCCCCAGGCACTGTCTTGCAATCAGTCAATGAAGATATTATTGAAAGCCTTAGTGACCAGTCTTTTATGACATTCAAAAAGAAGATGGAATCCGCAAGCAGCAGTCGAAACAGTATGTCAACTTTCAATATATCTCATAATTATTACTTGAGCCAGCATATCATATGGACTGGTAATGGGCTATTGTCCAGCCCAATTCACGTGTTTCGACCTTACAGTCTCGTCAGTCGAGCAGAACCCGTCGTCTTCTAGCCAACCCTCTGTGTGTGCTGCAGTCCCCACACTAAGAGGTAGCGTTGACGAACGATTTACACTGTAAGTCAAGTAAGGATATCAGCGAACTACATGTTGTACACGCGATTGCTCTTTGGTTGAAATATGTGTAATTTATACCTTTATTTCGAGTGTTTTATTAAGACCACGCTGAAATTTCAATATATCTCATAATTATTATTTGTACCAACATGTCAGGTGATCTGGTAATGGACTCTTGTACAGTCCTATACACGTGTTTCGACCTTACAGACTCTTCAGTCGAGCAGAACCCGTCGTCTTCTCACACTATGATGGCTCAAATAATAATTGTGGGATATATTGAGATTTAAGCGTGGTCTTATTGAAACACTCGAAATAAGGTACAATATTACAGAAATACGAGCCAAAGAGCAATCGAGTGTACGACACTGTGTGTTCGGCGATATCCTCACTTGACTTACCGTGTATATCGTTCGTCGACGCTACCTCTAGTGGGAGGACGGAGCACCCACAGAGGGTTGGCTAAAAGACGACGGCTTCTGCCCGACTGAGACTGTAAGGTTGTAACACGTGTATCGGGTTGTACAAGATCCCATTACGATCACATGACATGTTGGCTCTAATAATAACCATGAGTGATATTGAAATTCGAGCGTGGTCTTAATATAGCACTCGCAATAAAGGTGTAGTATGTGGAATCTTCGAAGACATTTTAAACGATGAATGCGAGGAATCGAAACAAATAGAAGAATTGTCGGGATCTGCATAGTGAATTGTGGTGACGGGTCGTGTAAAATAAGTGAATCTTATAGAAAATTAGAAAAAATAAGAATAATATGAGAACACTGTTTTTCATATAGGACGAATTTGTACGAACTAAGATGACAAATGGATACTAAAATATAGTTTTACGACCTTCTCTGCTTCGTAAATCTCCTAAACTCTACATTGTCCAATAAAGGCATTTTTTTCGCAAGAACAAATGTAAACGTGTTTTTTAGTGCAGTCATTGATGATCTTATTTCGTTCAGCAAAAATTGGTAAAAAATAATAATGGTATTACTAGCATTCTTGTTAGCTGTACCAAGATCTCTTTTTCAAACAACTTTACATTTTTAGTACATATCCACGGGCTTTGCTAAACCTTTTCGATGTTTGATATTGCATGTATTTAGCGAAGTAAATTCACCAACGGATACACATAAAGACACTTTTACCTTCCTTCTTGCAAAAAGCTTTTAATTGAGAAGTGTAGAGTTCGGGAAATTTCTAAATTGAAGAAGATCAGCAAGCCGTAATCTGATGATCGATTCATCATCCTAATTCATCAAAATGTGCCCGATGTGGAGAATAATTTGTAATCTACGATCTTTTCTATTTTTACACAATCCACCATCACAAACCCACAGTACGCGTCAACTGAATTATCACGTGTTTCGACTTTTACTAAGGGACTTGTGGTACTGATGAGACGAGCGAAGCCGTCGAGGCACACGTATACCACTAAAATGCATGTATTAAACCTCGAAAAAGCTTAATAAAGTTTGTGACATATAATAAAGTTCTCTAACGAGGTTTTTCGAAATCAGTCGAATGTGAACAACGTTTACATCTCAACTGTACATCCACTACACAGCTGTCTATTAATTTTTAATGAAATGAACCATACCAGTAACAAATTACTCCCATTATTGCCCTGTCGACGTTAGATACACAATGGCGAAGTTGTCTTCGTAGATTGATAAATTTCTCTTCATTAGTTCAGTCATATGAAGAGGTTGATATGAAGATTTATTTGACTAACGTTTCGACGTCTTCCTTTCTCAAGAGCTTGAATCTTTTACTCGGAAGTAGACGTCTACATCGCAACGTTAGCCGAATAAATCTTCATCTCAACCACGAGATTAGCTTAATCGTTAAAGGGACTAACTAATATTGAATGGTAATACCGAGGATAAAGAATGGATTGTTTTGTGAAGACAAAGTATCATCAATGAGCAATCAGTATCACGCCACTATCTGAAGAAGGCAAAGCCATCAACTTATCTGTTTTCTGAAGAAAGCGAATTATCTGAAACGTCAACGTTGGAATGAATGGTCTTATAGAAATCTCTCATTTGGTTTGGAAAGAAAGCCAGGATTTGTTGAAAGAAAGATAGTCGGTCTTGGATATTATCTTCGAAGCCTTTTTTTAGGTATGTCGGATCACTTTCTGGATTAATCTACGTATTTGCTCTACCATGCATCGTTTACATGAGAAAATTACATATGGAGGGTCGACTGACATCTACAAAGAAAATCATCCATTCCACAATCATCGCCTTGGGTTTTTTAAACTTTTGTGCACAATTTTTTATCTAGGTACTCTTTATAATTGCCCTCATCTTTCTCATCCTTCAAAACAAAGCTCGTGGAGTGTAAATTTATTAAGATATGTTGAATTAAGAGTCTAACGAGTGCATACTTGTCTTCTTAAATTATCTATAATGTACGAGAAATATTTTCTAATTTACGGCTTTTATAGCACTGTAGTGATGTTATAATTATATATGCAAGAATGTTAAGTAGTATGCAAAACTCCAGTTCCTGTAGGAATATTTTTTATTACAATATTTTCTGTAGGAAGGAAATTTTTTCGCGTCTCATCCTTCCTGAAGGCGTGTGTTAATCACTGCCTAGCGGGGCTCCTGTTTTGACAACACACCTCCGGAGGGGGTGGAGGTTCAAAATCTTCCTTATCAACCAATATTCCTGAACCTACACCTCAGGATAAGTCAAAAAAGAATTAGCGTTGCTTGTCAAACACTGTAATCACTTAATATTCCAGCTTTGTCATGCTAATCACCTCATTTGTTAGTGTTACACTATTTTCAATGAATATTAGTTCAGCCATAGATATACAGTTTCTGTCGTGAATCGAGTGGCCACTATTGATATCTAGCAGTTGACTGTTTTTTCGTGTTGCTATTAAAGCATTCACGACATCGTGAGGTGGTTCAACCTAGGCTTACGATGTGCTCAGAGGTTGACCGGAATAAGTCAGCGCTCACTCCTACTGTTTTTTGATTGTCTATTTTTGCTTTACAGAGTCCTCTATACATCCTGTATTCATTTGTGGTCAATGCCTTTGCAATCAATCTCTTATCTCACAGGGACTGTTAATCTCCAAGAGAATTCTGAAATACTGCCGCCTATCGTCATCCACAGACTTCGCTCATCAATGTTTTCGTTCGTGCACTGCGCTTAGAGTCCTCAATTACAATGTGCTTGAAAAGTTCATTCAATTATTACTGTCATGAGTCTGGTTGCATCGACTGTTGATCTGCTTGATACGTATGTAAAATAGTCAAAAATATCTTGTGAAATATCTTGCTATTTGCTCAATGTTACCCAACAATTCCGCTATCCCTATCAAACTCGAATTGGTGTGGATTTGAAGCTTATGCAATGTGGGTAAAGAATAGTTTTATGGGCTATGAACATTACAACTTTATCCCTTGTATGCTTATGTTTAAGCCCACAATAATGCCGTGCCTACAGTATGAGTAGTCGTTTGTCTAGTTTACAGTATCCTTCCCGCGCAGATTGTTTGTCACCTCATCTTGGCTGAGAGGTGTACATGGGTGTCGGACTGCCAGGTGCAGCGGGAGGCTTAACCTTCCAACAGGGCCACCCAAGCTGGGAAGGAGTCCGATGTTGCCATACGAAAAGCCTAGCTGGGAGCAAAGGGTACCATGAAGTACCAGGAATAACCGCCGCCTTGGTAGCTACTAGCCTGAAAGTCTTAATCTCCTTCTGTTCCACAAGGACCGGCAATTGCTCTAATGGCGCGACGACCTGATCTTTTGTCTGTCTCGCCTCCTACAAAAATGATTCCTGTGTTTATATCCAATTTCTAAAAAGAAATTCGTCATTTAATAATTGCGTGGGAGAGCCTTTATTGTTAAACGCTTTAGACACAGCAGTTGAACGCTACGCGCAGCGCGATTCTCGTTATCTAAGGTTTTTTTTCGTTCCGGTTGATTTTCCAGGATTCTCGTATTACTCTCATGTTCCGTGTATTTGTATGTATCCTCCCATGTTCTTGGTCTACATGGAACTCTTATGTTCATATAAAACTTGAGTGTAATCGTATCTTCTCTTCACCGCTGTAGTGCGTCAGAAAGATTTTTTTTTTTCGAGAGAGCAAGCTTATTGTTATTTTCGCCATTCTCGAAGCTATCGAATGACTACTTAAAGCCTAGTGAAGAGCCAAGCACAGGTGAGAGTTCAGGAAATGCAAATCGAAGCTAGAACGTAGTTATTTTTCCGTTGAAATAGTGAACTAAGAAGACCTTTTCAGAAACCAAGTACAATGTCAGGTAGCCGTTTCTTTGTTTTATTTCTATAGGGCTATTCAGTGACTATTAAATGTGTGGTGGAGTTTAGAAGTCCAATGAAAATGCTTTGTTTGGCCAAAAAGTCCTCTACATGTGCGTGCCACAGTATGTTGTAGACGACATCACTGAATCGTCATGATCTACGTTGTAGTCATTTCCATGAGAGATCTTAATCCTACTGTGTCAAGTCTGCAGTGCTTTGATATAATTCATGTAAGAGAACATGTGATCTTCATCCTCTTGCATCATTTCTCTCACAATAGCATAATGTCTTTACTGATCTTTTGTTACTTATATGTTGGACGGCAATAATTGAAAAACCGATTCTTTCATTGGAAGAGAATTCTTCATAGAAGTGTCAGTACTCATTCGAAAGGTCAAATCTGTGGCTTCATCTGCACATAGTCGTTTTCTGAAAAGACCCTTTTATAACGCTGTAAAATTTAGAATGAAATTATCTTTTGCACACTATGCGCATCTTCATTTTTCTCACGCGTTTAATTCGCTGGAAGCACAAAAACTATATGAATATGTAAAGAAAATTTTGTAGTATCTGAGTCAATCGTTTTATATGAAGTTTTTCTCAAAGCTAAGAAGATATTCCCAATTGAAAGCAAGTTGCATCCCACATATCTAACCCATATGGATCGATATTTGTCGGTAAACAAGTTTGCCTAGTATGTGAAGGCGATCTTATTTTGCACGCTACACTGCAGTGAAACGGTCTTTCTCAGAAAATGCAGCGTTGGAACATTGAGACCTACGCATCTCCTACAGCGCTATCAAAAGAGCTTTTCCGACAAACAGACATATTTTTGAGTTCTTCGAGTTTTGAATTTTAGCGCTATAAAAGAGTGTTCTGAGAAACCGACCACATACTGCGCTAATCAGAACTTTGAGCTTTCGAATGATTACTAACACTCGCATGAAAAGTTCTTGTTTAGCGAAATGGATCGGTTTTTCATTTATCGCCGTCCAACATATAAATAAAATTTTTTCCTTTCATTATTATTCGAGCCAACATGTCATGTGGTCTGGTAAGGGTTCTTGTACAGCCCGAGACACGTGTTTCGTCCTTACAGACTCATCAGCCGGGCAGAACCCGTCGTCTGTCGATCTTTTTATAGTCAGTTCTCTCGGGAGCGTTACACTCCCTATAGAGAGTTGTCGATGACGTACGTTTTACACTCTATGTCAGGCGAAATTTTCATCTAACACAGAGTGTTTTCGCACTCGATTGCTAGCTGGCTGGTATTTTTATACCTTTCCTTCGTGTGCTTTATTAAGACCACACCGTCTTAATAAAGCACTCGAAGGAAAGGTACAATCTTTTTATTTTGAGGCGAGTTTTGTTTATGTTTATAGTACCGTTGGTGCTCCACCAGATACAGCCTCATAGCTTTATCTGATTGCCAGTGAAAACCCATTAATTTACTTATCTGGAAGCCTGCTTTGGTATCATAATGTTCGCTTCGTATTCAGAATGTTTGTTCGATCAACTGCGTTTTTCCGTCAAGCACTACGATTTACATCGAGCGATGCGAGATTTATTGAGAAAACGCGGCTTCTTGATTACTGGAGCGTTCAAGACTCCGCTTTGTTGAGGTTCGTTTTGCTGAAATATGTTCTGAAATGTTTTAGTGATCGACCATTGAAGTTATTCCTTTGAGAGGACAATTCTTGAAGCTATTAAATCACATCTGCTTTGCCTCTGCAAATGTCCTCGAGTTACGGTAATAGTATTACTCCAGACGCTTATGATGCAGTATGTCACAGTGAAGGCTTTCTAATGTTTCTAGGTCTTCGTCTTCTTCAGAGCTCAGAATTATACAGATTTATTTCAAATGAGATGAAAAAGGGAAAAAAAAGGAAACGTTGTTACTGGTTACGCTTATCTTCGGGACAGAGGTCAAAGAATCTTCTCAACCCGATGCTATATCGCTGTGACCAGTTATAGTCAGAACACAAGAATATTTCGAGTGGTAGACGGAATTCCAAAATGTGACTCTGCTATTGTGTGTATATAAACATAGAAACGTTAATCTTAACACAGGAAGGCCACGAGCATAGGTGGAATATTGAAAGCTGACTGTATTTAGTGGGACCATTCAAGTACAAGAAAGTTTGTTAAGGCATAGGATTGCTGTAAGCCTTGGAAGCAATATTAACCTGACTATAGTTTATTAGAGTTTCAGAAAGATTTCAAAAAATCTTTTTTGGCCAGAGTTCGTATCGTAATAGATGTTCAACGAAAAATACTCTGAATACTATAAATTGATGTTTATGAAGAAATTATCGAGCAGCTCTCAAGTTTTCCAATCAGTCTTTCATGCTTCCGGCATTGCATCATATCGCCAAAGTACTGAAAGTTCTAGAAATTTTCTTTTTTTCTAAACTTCTATCATGAATTTTTCAAAAAACTCGGTAGATTTGAAGTTGTTGTGACATACCTGAAAATTGCATATGCCTTGGATGTTAGAGAAAGTCTCTTCTTTGAATCTGTAGGGTTATCAATTTCCCCACTACTTTAGTTATCAATGAATTAATCGGCGCTTATCAAAGAAATCGTCGCCTCTTATGCATTATTATGAGCTGAACAGAAGTATCCTACTGAGCTTGGGGGAAGCTGATGAAAGGACGTGTTTAATTTTTTCCTGAAGTCGAGTTTAGCGTTAAAATTCTTCGCTGTAACTTTTCCAATCAACTTACGGATTGACCCTTTTTATTTCTACATAAAACTCGTACGAGGTGTACTACTCTTTTTGAAGTTTGATGCCTAACGTCTCGGCGATTTTGCTTTCGTCAGGGCCTAGTCGTACTATATCATACCATGTCTAACTACTCAGTTGACATTTCATATATGCAGTGAAAATCTAGTACAAGATTAATTTAGCTGCTTGGCTATTATACGGAAATCTACCATCGGAATTATTTATATCGGAGAAGGCACCGTTGTGTTGTGACATACTGTGGAAAATGAACCTTAAGGAAATAAATCTGAGTTAAGCGTCGTATTGCCTTCTCTAGTAAAGTACGGTAGGTTACTATATAAAGGCCGTACTGTTGAGCTGATTTTGTATTATATTTTCACCACATATAACAAAATTAACTGATTAAGAAATTAGAAAAAAATTAGAAATGGTATGATCATACTATGTGTGAGCTCTGATGAAGGCGGAATCGGCAAAATGGTAACGATCAGATTTCAGAGCAGGATACCAACCTCGCGCAAATTTTCATTAAAAAGGGGAGATCGTAAGATATTTTTTATCATCCGTGCCGATTTTCACAGAAGGTCGGGCTAATGAATTCTATGTAACTTTTGTTCTTGGGAACCAAAGATCGAAATAAGATCGTAAAGTTCAGTAGTTCAAGGATCTGTCAAATCGCTTTATGATCGATGATTCCGTCTCTGTGCCCGGGCTCACTAATCCTCCTTCCTTCTGAGCTATGTAAATGGGTACCAAATTTATTGGGAAAAATAGTAGGCAATTTGTTACGTCAGTAGCCCAGTGCATGTCATGTAAACATGTAATGTAAGTGCATAAGGTACAAGCCGTACGCTTTATTGTCCATTATCTGATTTATAGTATAAATCTTTTGTAAATTTGCAATTTTTCAACGCTATCGTTCAAAGGTTGTGAGATAGCTTTTTCATCCACAAAGTAGATTTTTCCATCAAAAAGAACTATCAACGTCAATGATATTAGCATTTTTTCCGGTAGGTTATACAAATCTTTTGGGAAACAAGTGGTTTTAGTTGTGCCAGTGCTTTGGACTTAGAGCAATACAACATTACTTAGTTGTCCATGAATCAGGAAAAAGAATAGAGTCAGCGTCGATCAGTTTCCGTTAGATGTTTCTAGCATTTGACTTTATCAAGCTTTGTCAAAAGTAAGTGGGTACTTTTCTGCTAGACGCCAACAAATGAATATTCGACCTCGTTTTTTGAACAAGAATTTTCCATAGGATTGTTAGTATTCATTCTAAAGCTTGAATCTTTGACTAGCGCGTCGCATGGTCGGTTTTCGAAACACCCCTTTATAACGCTGTAAAGTCAAGAATAAAATTGTGTGTCTCACTATTACGCGTTTTTTCTTACCTCGTTTATATTTCGCTGGACAAGACTCCTTCCTTAGAGTGTTAGAACTCTTTCGACAGCACAAGTCTCGTAGAAAAATATGTTTGCCTTTTGAAAAAGCTCTTTTCATAGCTCTGCAGGAAAAAGAAAAGATTTGTGCTTCAAGCCTCACCGGGCAGAGCTCTTTCTTCAGACTATTAGTAATAGCTTAAATCTCAATTATTCCAACGCTGTGCATACCCTCTGGGAAAGAATGTTTCACTGCAGTGCAGCAGTGAAAATAAGATCGAGTTTCATATATTCAGCGGCTTGTTTACCAGCTAATTTACGCTTTGGAGGGCGTGGCGATCGATTGACGACCTAGAGTGTTTAACATGTAGGATACTACTTGTTATTCAATTGGAAATCAATTTCAATTTCTTTCTTCGCTTTGAAAGTAATTCCAGATAAAACTGTTGACTCAGATTCTATGAAATTTACTCTACACGTTCATATGATTTTCGTGCTTCCAGCCAATTATACGCTTGATAAAAATGAAGGCACGCGGTGGGTGTGAAACATATATTTCGGATTTAACACCGCTATAGAAAGGTGTTTTGACTGTCTTGAAAAACCGGCCATGTATGGCTCCACCGGAGATTCAAACTTTCAAATGATTACTATCACTTCCATGAGAAATTTTTGTCCAGAAAATGGGGTCGGGTATTTATTTGTTGCGGTCTAACAGAAAATAACTCCCAGACAAGTCAGGTACCAGTCTGCGAATCCCAGAGCCATGTAGGCATGATGAGCTTTCAACGCAACATCAAACCATCAACAACTACACGTACGTTGCAGGGCACCTCTAACAATTGGGCCACGTGCCTTCTTATATCATTAAATCATTGATGACATAGTGGTTAGTATCTGGTCCGTAATATTATTGTACCTCTACTAAGTCACCGTAACTTGTTCTCTGGGGCAGCGCAAGAATATCAGTTGTTTTCTGATCCAATCACGAATGCACATTTGTTGTGGGCTCTGGTAGTTTCCCATTCATACATATTTCAGTGAATTTCGGCGTTCAATGTTCTTGTTGATGGTGGATTGGAAACCACTAGTAAAAAAAGATCAGAGAACGATCAGCCTTGCTTATTGCAATTATTCAGGTCGGTTCTGTGAAGAATCCTCCGAGCATGGAATCAGGAGGGTTTGGTGAGGAGAATTAGAGCTCATTGTTTATGACATACAGTTTGTAAGTAATGCTACTATACGATTCCAGAACTTATAAAGAAACTTGGAGACTATGGTCTTTCTTTCGACACAACAAATTCTTGTCTACTTGACGTTGTTGAACAGTCGAATAGTGAATTGGTTAGAGCTTGATTCATGAAGCATGTTTCTTAGATTTATGTATAGTTTTATATCCCTTCTTATATAATAATGTAAAACTTTATGTTCCACTACTTGGAACGTCGTTGCGAGTTGTGGAGCCTTCTGAAGATTCTCCAGTTCACAAGGAAGATGTTCTGGGTGATCTAGGTCGCTGCCTTGATGGGTGCTTTCTTGAACTGAGGGCAGCCATGTTGGGAATAGGAGACGAAAAAGAGAGGAGTCTTCTTGCAAAGGTCAGTGTTGTGTAAAACAGACTTGACTGTAAATACGTAACCTATTCGAGACGGCGTGGTTGTCTAACGTACACACACCCCCTGGCAATTTTAATTGGCTTTCTTAAATTATCTATTTAGAGTTCCTTAAATGCTTCTAGGCATTTTTAAAGTTCAAGAACTGGAGCATACAACGACGAGTTTACTGGTTACGACAGTAACAATGTCAGTAGAATGACCAGGAGCGACCGCTGTGCCCGCTGTGATGTGCCCTTCGTCATCTCGTCAAGTAGAATGACCGCTGTGATGGATTCGTCCCCAAAGGATTGGCATCGCCTTTACTGATTGCTCGAATTGTTTCTTTCCGTGTATGAAAAGTTTCGTATATTTCACGAATTCAGCAACTATCATATCTCATAATTACTATTTGAGCCATCACGTCATGTGGTCTGTTTATGGGCTCTCATACAGCTCGATACACGTGTCGGCCTTGACAGTCTCGTCAGTCAGCCAGGCCCTACGTCTCTAGCCAATCCTCTCGGGGGTGCTAGCGACGAACGATCTATACTTTCGCCGTCAAGTGGAAAATCATTAGATCGGCAGTGTTGTACATTCGCTTGTTTTCGGCTGGTATTTTGGAAATACCAAACCGTTTGTTCCAAGCGTTTTCTTAATACCACACAAATTTCGATATATTTCATAATCTATTTATAATTATAACTGTATGATCTAATAGCCAAGAACACTTGAGTGTACAACACTGCCGATCTGGTGATTTATTTCACTTGACGCAACGTGTAAATCGTTCATCGTCACCTATTCTAAGTAAGGGGACTGGAGTAACCGGAGAGGACTGGCTGAAGACGAAGGGCTCTGCCCGACTGGTGAGGCTGCCAAGGCGAAAACATGTGTACCACGCTGTTCAGTGGAGAATGCTGAGTTTCGGATAGTCTGTAGCACACAATAAGCATTACTAGCTTGAAGCAGAATGCTCGACTTGTACTAACTTGACATGCGGGTGTTTTCACGTAAGCACGGGAATTCCGTTTGGGTTATGACTATTTATAGCAATAATAACAATACATAGCAATCTGACGATATGTAATTAGGTGAGTAGATACGAACGAAGTAGGTGAACAACTGGAACACGGGAACAATGGAGCTATGGAACTACCGGACTACCCTTGGGGCGGGATTTACGCTTTTATAAGAAGAGAAGACGAAGGCTTAATCTGATATAGCGCAAAGGATTACAGGCGTATAACCGATGGAAAAGAAAGTTCAAAGCACAAAAAGCTACAAGTGCATGTTTTAATGTGAAACGGTCAAAATGTCGTGAATGGAAGGGCGATGCTATCACATCAAGGAAAAGATTATGGGAACAGCTTGGATATAAGATCATGTGAAGGCGAAGGTAACGGATCAAAGAAAAGGTCTTGGGAATGCAATGGAATAGTTTGTTGGAAAGGCTGTTTGAGACTGAATTAAATATTGAGTCAAAGGTTTAAGTGATCTGATTAGTTTAGGAGGCTCAGACATTATAGAAATAGGAACCATTTGTGGAATAAATCCAAAAAAAGAATGTCTAAAGCCTAAACGAGGTTGGTACGTCAGGGCCATACACCGGTGTTTCGGAGGTTTCGGCCTCCTCGGCAGTGACCCCCGCCCCACATTAAGCCCTGCATTGTAGCAAGGAGGGAGGCGTATGTGGTATGTGGTGATGGCATAGTGTACAATGACACTGGTCCATCACCACTTTCAGTCGATGGGGTTCGGCTGTTAGATCAAAATTGCCCCATAAGATCGAATGTTTTCAAAACCTCGCAATAAACATTCAAAATAAATCCAAAAAAGAATGTCTAAATTCTAATTCGTGGAAAAGTTTCTATGCTGTACAAAACCCCATACATAGACTACACGACATGTTGGCTCAAATTATAATTATGAGATGTATTGAAATTTGAGCGTAAGAAAACACTCAAGATAAACGGTATAAACGGTATAATTTGAAGAAATCCAAGCGCAGTTCGCAAAAAGCAAACAGTTTCCCCAATTATAGTGTGCACCTGGTAGTGCTGCTCCCTTTATTCGTGTCCTTTTTGTTGGCCCATATTTCGCGCTTTCCCTAAGCGTACCTTTTCCACGGAAATATATTTGATTTTTAGTTCCAGACATTGATTCGTTGGTCCCGTATTTACCTTCGGTGCCCCAAATGTGGTTCTCCATTACGAATGCGTGTCAGCAAATCGGCTGCGAATTGTGCATCCTGTTCGCGCTTTTACTATCCAACGGTGGGTCTTTATTACTCTTCACAAAGGGTACAAAGCTTTTGAAAACCTTTTTTCTTCTAACCTCTGGTGACCATGAGTAGATTTCATAAGCTCTCTCGAAACGTTTCTGACTATGTGAATCGAAGAATAGATCGGAGTCTCAGAAAAATAGTTTACCACATCATTACTGGTTACTAATTACTAATAAAAGTATGATCATGGTTCGATGACCAGCCACACTGATTAGCTAATCGTCAAATGGTTAATAGCCAATCTTCAGTTGTGCTCAGAAACGATTACTTTCCCATTAGTATGGTGGGATGGGGCCTTCATCGACGGAAATTAAATATGTTCAGGAGACAGCTGATTTATGATGGAAAATATGTATGTTATAAATGAGACGACCATATTTCAGTTTAATCCAGTAACCATCACTCTTGTCACCGATCCCACCGATTCTCATGCACTTTTGATTCGGCATAAGGGCTCTCCAGGAGGTGTGTACACCGCAATTGCCGGCTTCGCTTACGTGAGTGATCAGATTTCCTAAGATAAGAAATAAATCTTTGACACTTTCTATCTTCACTGAACGGATCGCAATACTTCTAGTATTCAAGTCGTTTCATCGTCTTCTTCTTGAACGTCGTAGAATACTGGCTGAGCACATCTTGCAATCTCAAGGATAGCCTGGCTAGTTAGTTAGTGACTGCTGAAGAGTGTTGGGATGGGGCTTAGCCCGCGCGCGCCGCGACGGGCATCACAACCATTCGGCCACCACGTCCCCGGAAAGATATCTTCACCTCACATATCTGTTTAGTGAGATGTCTCTTACTTTGAATGACCTGATTGTACATATTTTGCGGATTTCAATGCTTCTCTCATTCGAGACGTTAAAGATCCGTCGTTCACAAAGTTATCCGAGATCGTATGTGGTGCAGCTGAAACTTGACAACTTTGTTTTCAGGGATCTTGTCCTATGCTCGTCGATTCAGCTCTTTTCGAAATACCTGAGTAAGCCTTCTGGAAATGGTGTACGCGGTCTACAAATAACGGCAGCAGCTTGTTATGAAGAGATGGAAACGTTCTGGCACGGATAACTGGAATTTCAGATATAATCTAATTCCACCATCATTCGGCGGTATTTATAAGGATAACCAGGATACTGATATATAGATGAATCACTGAGAGTCATAAAGTAAACGGGGGATGGCCGCGGCCAAATGGTTGCGATGCTCGTCGTGGTGCACGTGGAGCCGAGCTACACTACCTAACACCTCCGGCAGTCAACAAGAACGCTTTACGGGACGCCACAGCCAGGCTATACTTGAGATTGCAAGGAGACATGCTAGACCAGTATCCTATGTCATTCAAGAAGACGAAAAGCGAATCGAATGCTGGGTCTGGAATTCGCACAATAGAAATTGTGACAACGGGTCGCGTGAATAAATGATTGAGTAAAAATACTAGTAAACATACTACATAAGACAATGTTATATGCTCTATGCGCTGGTTTCCATAACCTTAAACGTCGTGTTGATGACCACCAGTTCGGCACACTTTCACATAGTAATGGATTGCTTGTCGTTCAAATATTATGTAATCAACAGTAACTTGGATAACTTCGCTTTATATCAGTAATATTGAAGTCACCATGTAGCCAAATATTCAGCCCGGAGAGTCGCTTGAGGATTGTGTCCGCCGAGAAGTAGCCGAGGAAGTGGGTGTTGTCGTTTCTAAAGTCGTTTATTTGAATCGCAGTCAATCGTGGCCAATGCCAGATTGTTCTCTCATGTGTGCTCACCATGCAGTCGCAGATATGTCGATGAAGGTCTGTAAAGTTAGTGTAGTACACTTTGGAACGAGTCATTCGGGATTTTTTAAATGTTTTCCACTTCAGATTGACGTCTGCCCTACCGAATTGGAAACTGCACGGTGGTGTACGAGAGACGAAGTGGGCGCTGCGCTTCAACGGACTCTTAATGATCCATTTTTGAAGGTAAGATTTTTATTTTCAGAGCAAGCAAGCGTGTTTATTATTGCTGTTTTTCCTCAACGGTTAATTTATTTCCTCGGATATTTGTAGTTCCCTTGAATTCGGCAATTCCACCTGACTTGGGTAGGCAGGTGTGATGCTCCTTGTCCCTCTCACGAAGAACATAAGGACAATGTAACACAGAGCACAACTTTAGAGTAAAGCCCTTTACTCCTTCCATTTTTGGCAAAACGGCATGAGTAGATTGTGTTCTTCATAGTAATTGACTACCACAGTTACATTGCATTTTTCGACTGTTCTTTTTTTTTTTTTTTTGAAACAAATGACTCGAAGGGGCCAATTGTCTACTTTCAAGTTTTCTGTATATCAAGAAGATATGAATGAAAATACCCTGACAGATAAGTTTGGGTGGTAAAATGCACCTGAAGCACTCTCGATTCCCACTTAACCATCTAACTGTGAAACTCTCATGACTGTCCATTTCGCAATTCCACAATAGTCAATTATTTCTTGAAAAATATTTCATTTTTAGAACTTATCGAAGGATGTGAATGATCGTCAAAAACTTATGTATATACCACCTCAGGGTGCTATCGCTCACCACATGATCAAATCGTGGGTGAATCGTCTTATTTAGTATAACGTAGTTTATTATCGAAAAGTAGCTATCGATTATCACTCATGAAGTTGATTTTGAATCATCTTTATTCAACAACAATAAAATTTTATCATGACATATGATAACTGTATGTGTCTCAAAACAACCGCATTACGTGTAGTGTAAGGTAACGTTAGTAGCTTTCGTAAATGACAAAATAAGTCTATGTATGAATATTTCTTACCTGCACATAGTATTACCCTCATACAATGACACTGGTAAATGGTACACAATGAACGGCTCTACTTAGAACTGTGTAACTGGATCTGCTAACCGCACTGACTGATAAGTTCATCAAAATCGATTCAATCGGAAAGGAGATGATGAATCAAATGAAAGAAACGATAAGCAGAACTTCACGGAGATCATAACTGTTAGGACTCATCTCTAGTTTGGTAGGATTCTATTGCTCGATGTAATGAATATAATGCACTTAAATTTAGAATCTAAAAAGACTTCGAAAGTTGAAAGCTGTTGTGTGGTCCTGTAGGCACGATATAACTCAAAAATATCCACAAAAAACGGGGACAACGAAGGATGTGAGAACTATTATGAGAAGCTATCGTAAACCCACTCACGAGGTATGTCTTCGCAGACAATACCACTATCTTGACCTCTAGCTGGGTTGCAGAACTTCTCCAATGTTGAACTGTTATCGCCGTAAACCTTCATAAATTGAATGAACATCACTCCAGGACGGCGCCATGCTGGTTCGCTGGCTAGCAGAACTCGGTTATCCTCAGCCGAGTTCAGTCGTTCTACAATAGTTCTACAATACAAGGGTGACAGATTTTTGATGAAAAGTCTGTCTTGTATGCGTGTGAAGTAAACACAGTATCTGCTCTCATATCGCCATAAGAAGATGTATTACGCGCAGTATACCGAGAATGGCACTAACCTCGTCATGCTAGAACTGATTTTAGGTTTAGAGTAAAAGAAATATGTCACACAACAAACTCGTGTACAAAGGCCATCTATTTCTATTTCAAAAAAAATTTATGTACACTGTTTTAGAACTAGCGGGATTAGCTTGTTCGTCCTAGTCCACAGTAAAACCCACAAAAATGTTAGCGAATCGCTGTGATGATGGTCCGGAAATGTCCTGGTACACCTATATTATGATCCCACGAACTGATCTAGTACAGTTAACGTTATCCACAATGATCATTAGCATCCTCAATCGGTGACCGAATCCAAACGCCAGATTCAAGCACCTATGTATGTGGCTGACCGATGCGATTCTATGAACCGAGTGCAAGAAATACTACAAAATCCTCACAATACGTGGTGTTGGGTCGTGTGATAAACCAGGACTTCTCCAAAGTTTTGGCACTAGAGCAATGTACACCAATTTAATAATATACACGGATTACTGGTAGTCATGCGACTGCCCAAATTTCGACAATTTTGATGCTAAGACTGGCTTTTGAAACGGTTTATCTAGAGCAAAAACAAAATCATGTCTCGCACTCGAAGTAGCTAGTGTGTCGCGTGCTTTGTAGCGGGTTTATTTGGCAATGTGAGACAAGGAAAAATTTTGTAACTATAGAACGATAGAAGAAAGTCTCCTTTACAACCCTCGTACAAAGAAACCTAGAAATTTTCGCGGAAAAGGGTAAGAAATCTTTAAAAGTAAAGAAATTCGCGCGGCTCTCAAATAGCGCGCTTTTTCAAACCGGCAGTCGAAATCATGCGCAGAGTGTCACTTATTTAGAAATTTTTTCCCCTCTCTGAAAAAACTGGATTTTGTATAAGATTTGTAAAAGAGACCTTGTTCTATCGTTCCTAGGTACAAAATTTTTCTCTGTTTCACAGTACCAAATAAACCCGTCATAAAGTTCAAGGGACAAGCTAAGTACCTCGAGCACAGAACGTGGGTTTTCTTTTTGCTCTAATAGCGCTTTATAGAGATTTCTGCAAAAACCAATCTTAGCATAAAGACTGTCGAGATTCAGATTATCGAATGACCATCAGTAATCCATGTATATTATTGAATTTGTGTTTATTGCTCAAGTGCCTCAACTTACGAGAAGCTTATACATTTAAGCTGAGTTTACGGGCGGAAATGCCGAGCTCAATCGTAGCTTGGAACACCGAATTAAGTCGCTAACATCCTCTTTATATTGTAGTTTGAAATATTAACGGAGGTAGACATTAGGGAAGGAAGTAGACCGAACACGTAATCTGCTTTAATGACAACCGATGGACTAAAAGCGTCACCGACCGACTTCTCAGGATGCTAAGCTCACCACGGGAGACCACTAACCCGATGGCCCGCTTTCTTAACAAAAAGCCTAAAAGAGAGATGGGATGCTAAACGCCTAAAGCAAAGAAGAACCAGTAGGCTACCTTTGCACTCAATGGATAAAGATAGAAGTTTTAGTGGTGCCCGTCGGAGTCAATAGGCAATCAACGGGACGAAAGGTGACAGAATGTCAGGATAAGATGTGCAGAATGACTCTTCACTACATTACGTTCATAGGTCCATCGTTAAGTCAGCAGCAACCTTTCATTAATGCTTCGGACTATACTCTCGTTATGGCCTGATATTGAGAAGCTACGTCGGTGGAATTTACAACATCTTTCACCTTCGGTGTAAACCGGACAAAATACGATACTGGAAGACAGACATCACCCGTAGTTTTCACAACAATGAACAGAGAAGATTAGAAAGGAAAGAAGAATTTTAGAAAGACGTACTTAGAACCCCTATCACCATGGGTAAATCTTCTCGCAACAATTCCCTCCAGAGAGCCTTGGATCCCTCTCCCCATTCCAGTCCACTACTGTCCGTATTTGGCTTCACTCCATGCATACATAACTGCATACACATGGCTGGATAGGTACAGTGGCTAAAAATTCCCGTTCGAAAGCTGATTATCTTGTCATAGTAAGAGGTCCTCAGAAGTACAATATAATACAAGTGCAATGCTCAAAACTTGAAAGGCAGAAAAAAAAACGAACCTAGGATGAATTTTGTATAAGCTTTGAGGTAACACAAGTTCCGTCCCTCCCGAGTCGACAAAAAGGACACATGCGAATTCGTTACACGAGAGAATCTGAATGTATTCACTCATGAAAATCTTCGGTGATTCGAAAGCATTCGCAAGTGGAAATAATTTATCTTTCTTTGTGGATAACAAGGCAACACTATCGTAAAGAAATTGAGCCCTTCTTAAAGTCTGATAGAATGTTTTGAGCCTGCTCTGTGGTCTGATGTGGCATTTCGCGTGGTATAGGTATGTTTCGGCGATCTCACACTCCTCATTAGTTCAACATGCCCTAGGGCTCACCTCTTCTATCGATGTCAATTGGTGCCGTAGGGCATGTACTGATGAGGCGAGTGGGAAAGCTGAAACCAACGTACACCACTCGAGATGCCGTACCAGACCTCTTTAGAAGCTCAAAACATTTCCAAACTACATTGGATCCCTAAGCGAGGTCTCAGAATAGTCGATTGGAAGGTATTAATCTCTTCTCAATTTACATAAGTTTTAGAACAACTACATTAACACAGAATAAAAAATCATAAAGTACATCAACGTGATTATGATCAGTGTACAGGCCATTGAAGAGTAGAGGTGGATCAACCCGTTCGGAGAATTATGATGATGACCTCCGCTTTATACAACGTACACACGTCGACAACGGAAGGGTCCATTCAAAGCTCAATGATACAAGCTAAAAAGGCTAAATACGTTGTTATCCCGCTGACACAGGGCGGTAGTAAACTGAGTACTAAACGCTGTCTAAGGAACTAGAGAATTACATCGAATAATTCGAGAGTGGGGGAACTGAAACGGGTGAGCTAGCGCCATGGATAGTGACGTGGTGTCTCAGGAAGCAAAGTGATAATCGAGGGGTTAGTTTAATCCTCTGTCCCAACCGAACCGTTGATCACATGTGCGTCGCAAAGTGACCACTAACCACACTGCACCACACGCGCTCTTACAGGTGATGGAGGTGAAAGCATAAACGTATCAGAATGAAATCCAAAGGAATAAGAGATGCACGTAGTTAGAAAAATAACCTCGACACGTTGCCATTCGCCGGTGTATGCAGCACGTTCCTCACAACAGGCACAAATCGCGAACACGCGCACGTTATCCTTTAGCCATGTGGAACTGAAGGAGAACATTTCTCAAATCATTCAAATTCTTAATTTTTGCTAATTTTTAGCAGTGTTATGAATGTACGTCTAAGAGTACTGAGTGGTATCAAGCATTTGACTCCAGGCGGGAGTTGAACCAGCATTTCATCCATATCGGGGGATGCGTGCTTCTACCGTATCACTGACCAAGGTCACCGCTTTGTTATCACTCTTCTTTCAATATATCCCATCGAAACTATCAGCAACCAACTGGTTTCAACTCCCGCTTGATGTCGAATGTATCACAAACCTTCAAAAAAGATATATTTCCAAACCAAATCTAATCAATAACTGAAAACTTGAACATCCCTAACCATTGAGTTCTGTCAATGGGACTTCGGTTCTCCTCCAATGAATAGAATGCATCCAGGATTGTAGCCTTCTTCCTCAACTCATCATGAGCGCTAAGCATAGCGTCACATTCCGATTGTAACTGTACTTCATCGACGAACTCGTCATCACCTGTCATTTTCCTTTAGTTTACGTTACATTAGTTATATTTTTAGGTAGTTTCACAAGTTTTGACATTAGAGCAATAAACACCAAATTTGTTGACCAGAAATAATTAAAACTGCATGATTTTGGTACCGTTCAGAGGCCCATTTTCCTGCGAACATTTCTTTATACAACTTGCCTGTACTTGCATTGAAATCGAGCTGTAGTGAGAAGATATTCGCTCGCTACTCATGCGCGAATGGCGCACAGAGGAACACGCTAACTAAGCGACGCGCAAAATTAATGAAGCTTGAGGCGATGATACGGCTATAGAAAGGACGGCTAGGAAGTGGTTCACGAAGTACAGAGCTGGAGAGAACAGTCTGAAGGATCAGCTGCGCTCCAGCCGTCCACAGGAAGATCCACCGATTTCGCGCGCCGCTTCACTAACATTTTAATCTACGCGCCATTCGTGCTTGATTACTTGATTAGCAAGAGAATTTGTTGCCTCCATATTGGAGCATGTACAGGTAAGTTGCATACGAAAATGTTCCCAAGAAAGTGCGCTACTGAAAAATACCATAACATGCAGTCTCAATAAATTCTGATCAGTAAATCTCGTGTTTATTCCTCTAGTACCGAAACTTACGCAACGACCTGATGTTAAGAATGTTCCGTATGTTAAATTCAACAAAAATTCAGATAAATTCTTGGGAACATAACGTAATAACAACTTTCTGATTACTTATTTATTCACAACAAGGATGCATATGGCGCAGAGGTTAAAGATTTATTGCGACACATACGTGGTCGACCAAACAATAGTTGATGGTTCGATACCGCGCTCAAGGCTCACCAAGGTTTCCATCCTTCGGAGTTGGTGAATCGCTTGCAAACTTGTCGAGGAGGATTGCAACTGGCTTGATGCATCGGTTGGGCATTGCGAGTCATTGTATAATCTAGGTATGCAATCACTACTCCAAGCGATGCTTGATGATGTCAAGTGCATGACGCATGCCTCAAAAATTGGTTGACGATAATAGCTTTATCCTCTGAAGCTTCTAGCCTTCTATTTACATCACCTGTGACCACAATTCACTATATAAGTTCCAACAGTTTTTGTATTCGATTCGTTTCTTCGCGTTCTTTCTTCACAAAGGCCTTCGGACACTTTAAGTGTCGCTTCGGCTGCTGCTTCAAAAATTCGTCCTCTCCATAAACGTAGAACGTTGATCGAGACGATTCTCTTTGCAATCTCGGACGTAGCTGAGCTGAGGTATTCCTAAGCGTTCAGCTGACTGACTGCAAGAAGTGTTGGTGAAGGGGATCGAACCAGCGCCCTGCTTCCCGATACATGGTATCACTAACCATCACGCCCCGCCAGAGGACGAAGTTCAAATGTCGTCTAGTCTCCTAATTTACGGTGTAATAATTAGCTGACTACTTTTAACAGAAAAACTCACTCTGAATGGTGCGGATTCTTTCTCTCTTGATTGGCCTGGCGTAAAACTCATAAGGGGATTGAGTCTGTGAACCCTCGATATTCACCAAGTATTCACCTTGACTGGTACGATATCTGAAAAAAGAAGTGTGGATGAAGTAGACAGACAACAGTCCTACAATCTTTAGTTTATCTCTCTAACTTTAGTGATTTTGGCGAAAAAGCATGAGAAGCTCGCCGGAGAGGTAGAATAAAGAGAAGAAAGAAACCAAAGACGCTAGTGATGAGGATCTCTAATACCGGATTGGTGCAAAGAAAGTAGTATTTTTTACCATTTAGTCCCAACCTACATTAATCCTCAACTATACTGTTTTTATAACAACGTTATGTTACAGTTATATATGTAAAAATGCTTAAAATATGCAAGATTCGTGATCTGTGGCCGGAGTTGAACCCGCATTCAACCCTTACCGGGAGCGCGTATTGACCACTACACTACCGAGCTTCTTGCACTGCTGCCCCTGTTTCTCCGATATGACGTATCGAATATGTCAACAACTAAACTTCAACAGATTTATCATGGTAAGCACATATTGACATAGTACTCAGTAGAGCTGACATGACAGCTACTGGATATCCCTTTTCATGTTTACTTGACTCTATTTGACCCGTCTTCACGCTGCTTTCTTTTCACGAGCGGGTCCCAGCATTTCTGGCATTCAGTCTGTTTTTCGCCTTCTTCATAAACGTCGTAGAAGACTGGTCGAGTACGTCTCCTTGCAATCTCGAGGATAGTCTGGCTGGTGGCTTTCCATAGGGCGTTCGTCGTTGACTACAGGAGAATGTTGGCAGGCTGTGGGATCGATTCCGCGTTGAGTCGCGCCGAACAACACAACCACTCGGCAATAACCAGTTATTGGATAAATTTGTGCAAGAATTGTGCGCTGCTTTAATTGGTTATCTACGCTCATCCTCAGCTTCAAATGATAATGACCAATCTCTAGCTGTTAACTACTACGAAGAGCAGATGACATATGGACGAAAAACACTTCAGTGGACTCACAGTATGTTAGCGTGTTCCAGATGCTCTTAGCGGGTAACTGCCGAGATGCGTGAATAAGTCGGTGGTGAGTTGAAGGGAAAGAGGCAAAAAGTCCGTTGAGGGTGGTGATAGAGGCAAAGTTACTTCTATAAACTACCCGTTAAGTGTTCGTAGCGTTAGTTATACGACGAGTGCTTAGACGTCGTGACGGGATGCAATCTCTTTATATAACAAATCGTAGACATCGGATTCGGATTCGAGCGGTGCTCCACCAATGAAGATTCGACCTCAACGAAATGTAGAAGAGACCACATAGAGGACGAACGCCTAAGGACGACAATCGCCTTGAATCACTTGCGCTGAAGGAGACGTCAAAATTTTAGCCGAATAAATCCTCATTTCAACCTAGTGGTACTAGCTGAATAAAAAAAAGTGCTTTTGATCGGTTATGTCGGAGTTGAAAGCTGGAAGAAAGATTGTCAGCGTTCTGGAAAAAACGGGTAGAATAATTTGCCCCGAATTTAAAAAGTGCTACAGTAGATGCTCTCAGACGTACACCATCAAGAGCTACTGTGACCTTCCTTTAGTGAATGTTTGGTCTAGGAAAATGCCTATACGCTTCATCTCCTTCCAATTGCTGCTTGAAAGCCGTCACCTATCCAACAAGATCGGATAGTTATTACACATCACAATGTGATGAAAAAAAAAGGCTGCCTTCCTTTTCCAGAAAAAAAAACTAGAGAAAACTGTGAGAGCCTTTACGACTGTGATCTCTGAACACCTTCAAAGATGGCATTACATTTAATTGGTTATATAGACTTCGCTCGAAACAATATGTAATCTGATAACAAATCTCAAGCCTATCACGAGGTCTGGTATGGCACTTATATAGTGCTAGTAGACACATGTTTCGGCATTACAGCCCCATCAGTAGCACGGTGCCTTTAGGTTCAGCCAATCATTTGCAGGGAGGATATACACCCAAAAATATAAAGGAATAGACGCCGATTTGTTTACACAATGACCGCGTGTCAGGTGCTAAAGTGCCCCAACTTCGCAGTGACCAACATTCGACCTCTCATGGTTTGCGCAATGAATCATACCCATATATTCGACTATTTTTATAGACCTCACTCAAAACAATACATAATCCGTCACCACTAAATGTAGGAGGCATATCCCCCGCAAGGGATAAGACCATGCTAATGACGAGGCTGCAAAGCCAAAACAAGTGTCTAACACCATATAAGTGCCATAACAGACCTCATAAAAATGTGCAAGATAGGTTATCAGACTAAATTTTCAAGGAATTCCTTGATGCAAAAACTTAGGGATCTCTCCGACCATCCTGCCGGAATGAATAACTTTTTTGTCAAGATGTGATTTCAATGGCTTTCTAGATAAGGAAATTCTGCTTAAGTCCAAGCATGACTCAAGAGCTGTGATCACTATTACTGTGGTACCAACTTGATACTCACCCATGATCATCCAGCCATTTCACTTCTATAGGAGGTACTCGTGCCGCTTGAGGTGACCAGTCCTCCCATAGTGTAGCATTTTCATTCTGATACGACGACTGATTGCTTGCAGACGGATCATGCCTCCAATCAGATGGGAAGGTCCTCCGATAAGGAGGAATATCTTCCAGCGATGGAGGCGGCTTACGCTACAAAAATCAGGATATGATGAACGAAATACTTTCAGTATAGCCAAACCCGATTACAACGATTTGAAGAACGTAACTGACCACAGAGAAGTTAGGAACTGAAGAGAATTTGGCTGCATTTACTACACGGAGACTCTTCACACGACCGCAACATTCAGCCGTAAAGAGAGCAGCTATGGAAATTCCTGCGTCAGGTGACGTGTCAGTGTATCCCTCAGGAATACCATACAATTCAACCTGGAAAAATTGCTATCATTGGTGGTAACGAAGCACATTGAAAGTACTTTACACATAAGAACAAAACAACGTAGTGAAGGGAGCGTGTGGTGAAGTAGTAGAGGTGCCTTGCGATACAAAAGTAGTCGATGGTTCAGTTCCGCGCTCAACGCTCACAAAGCTTTCTATCCCTCCGGTGTCGGCAAATCAGTACCACAGTTGTCTGGGAGGATAGCACCACTGACTTGCACACCGGCAGGCCAAAGCAAGTCATCGTAAAGGCCAGATATGCATTCAGTCACCTCCAACGATTCTTGAAGACGGGCGCATCCTGTCAGCATTCAAAATTGACTATTCGATTGCAGGACAACAAAACTAATAAAAAAACACACGTAATAACGGCCACTGTATTTTCACAGATATTTAGCCGAAAGGACGAAGAATCCTGTCCAGGAGGAGGAATCAATGTCTCCCTCCAGAATGTGAACTGTCCATCACAAATATGTCCTTGGCAGAGAATGCTAGCCTCCTACACTTCGTTTTGTCATTCTCGGTAATTTTCCAATATTGAGCAAGGATTTTTAAAAGAACCTATTATAGTAGAGAAAGTTTTTCCCTAAATTGATAGTGAAAATCTCGGAGAATTCAAAAAATTGCTTATTTCAATAAGGTCTTTTCATAGCGCCACAACCCACCTCTCTCCGGCGGTCAACAAGAACACCCTATGGTACGTCACGCACGGCCAGGCTTTCCTCGAGATTGCAAGGAGACATGCTCGACAGAAATTCTACGTCATTCAAGAAGACGAAAAACGAATCGAATGCTACAGGTACTGGGACTCGCGCAACAAAACTGATGACGGGTCATGTGAAATAAATAAACAAAATATTTGAAAAAATATTTCTCCTCTCTCCTCCGCTTCGTAGATTTATAGATTTTTTGTGTTGGAATTGCAAAGGAAGCCTTTTTCTATTATTCCAAGGCTTAGACTTTTCATTTTCATTTCATATTGCCAAATAAACTCGCTACAAAGCCTAAGCCTAAGCCTAAGCCTAAGCACGAAAAGCATATGGATGTGTAGAATATAAGTAGGGAGGTACTTTACCATAATTGGCTTTCTGTAGTCATTGTAGATCACTGAAGATTTCACTGTGCGAGTTTTCACCAGTGGAAATGAGTTCAGAATTTCACGGAAACATGCGCGCTCTTCTGCGGTCCACGACGGCGGATCCTTAAATACCTCTATTGAAATTAACGAAGTGTGTACTCAATTATATTTCCTTGTTTTTACCGCATTTTAGCAGTGGTATGATACTATGACTACAGATCCAACATTGATCAGTGATGGGCAAAACTTCGAGCCGCGGACGGAAACCGAACCCGCATCTCAACCTTTGCGGAAGCGCGTGCTAATCTACTATACTACTGCGGATCCTGTTCTGCTACAACACTTTCTGCAAGCCAAAGCGTTGACGGTTGGTCACTGATAGATCGATATCGTAGAGAAAGCGCAAGATTAATGGAGCTTGCTGTGGACGGCTTGAGAGCGATCAATCCTCCACACCGTTCTCTCCACCTTTGAGCTTCTCGAAGCACTTCTTACTCGCTCTTCCTGCAACCGTATCATCGCCCCAAGCTCCATTAATCCTGCTCTCCGCTTCAGTAGCATGTCCACCTATACGGCGTTCGTGAATGAGTGGCAAGCGGATTTCACACGACATTTTCATCTCAAAGCAAGTAGAGGCAATTTGTATGTCAAAATGTTCGCAAGAAAATGCGCAGTCGAGTGTTACAGAAATCATGCAGTTTTGACTACTTTTGGTTGATTAATTTGATGTCTATTGCTCTAGACCAATGTTATAGAAAGACCCGATATCGACGCAGTTTGTTTTCGAAAGTTCAAAATACCTGATTTCGAGGACAACGCCGTGGGCGGATGCCCATGCCAGCCAATGACACCATGATAGCTTGCCAAGGGTGGTAGGCAAAATCCTTGGGCATACAGGCTAGGCTCTTAATAAAAATATGATATAAAAATAGATACTGATATACTGCAAAAACGGTGAATTACAACTACCGCTATCGTTTTTTCCGAAAAATGATTTAAACTTGACTAAACAGCTCACAGTCCCTTCTTGATGAGACAAACCTCGAGATTTCCATAATAATTTCATTTGAACAGCTGATGCTTCGGCGGATTCCGACCTCTTCAGAGCTTGAAAGGATCAGGTTATCTACAATCCTCCGTCAAGAGAATACTTTTGTCGAAATGACGGAGGTATTCCACTAACGGGATTGCAGACAACCTTATGTTTCCACGCAATGAAGAAGGCAAAATCTGCCAAAAAAGCAGGTGTGCAAATAAACTTCATTTTTATAACCTCGTACTTAGGCTCGTAAAAAACTCTTAATTATCGAACAATGTCGAAGTTATAAGACTGCAGTTCTTGAAATTACTCGTAAGTACTACAGCAAAAACATACATTTTTCATCACCCACGCGTCCACACCTTCGTCGATGAATAAGACCCTCACTGTGCTGTCGTGAACATGAAAATTAACACATTAATTGGAAAATGAACGATGTTTCATAACTTTAATATTTATGTAGAATAAAAGCCCCGTGTTGTTGAATCTCTAAGGGATATACCCTGCATTCGTATTAGCCACGTTTGAGGTGATTGAATCTCTATCTGGCCTCTACAATGACTCGCGGTAGTCTATCACTGTATCAAGTCAGTGCTGCTTATCCTACTCAAAAGTCCGGTACTAATTTTTCGACCCCGGAGGACTGCATGGCTTGGTCAGCCATCAGCACGAAATCAAACCATCGACCTTGTGTACGACGCAGAACATCTCTAAGCACTGCGTTTTATGCGCTCTCTACTCTTTAAAAGCTATAATCTATGAATATCTTTGTATTTACCGGCTTAACTGAGCAGCGTTATTATACTATGATCATAGATCAGAGATTACTGAGTGGTTTGCAAAACACTTGACTCGGTCAGAAATCGAACCCGCGTTTCACCCATAGCGAGAGCGCGTACCAACACTGCACTATCAATCCCACCGCTTTGCTATTACTCTTTCGCCGATATAAGCCATCGTAGCTGTGAGTAATCAATCTTTAACATGCCTAAGTGGTAAACTCATATCGGCACTGAACCCAGCTAAGCTGACAGCCAGCTGGCTTAATGTGCTGACAGCTAGCATCTCTATATGGGTAGAACGCGGGTTTGAACTCCCAGCTGGGGTCGAATGTTCTGCATACAACTCAGAAATTCTAGATCTATAGATATTTTGGAACTTAGAAATAAAGGTGGAAGGCCAAATTAACGGCGACAGCTTACCTCTAATACTCGACAACGGGCATACGTTCTGTCTCTTATAGGGGCAAGACAGTACTCGAATTCTCTCAAGTTTTCGGAACCACTGATACCATCACCCTCTTTGCAACGAGGTACTAACTCACACCTTCAAAAATGCAAGTATATAATCCCCTTGTACTATCTAAAATACCCAATTAAAGAGTAGAAACTCACGGTTCTGTAAGAATTAGACTATCCGTGATGTGATTAGTAAGGCGAACCCAAATGCAGCTCGGTGATTCCGCCCTCAGAACTTGGACCACCGCTGTCCGATTGAGTGGAATCCGATGAATCTGAGAATATCTAAATCTTCGAAGATGAACACAAAGTTTAATACAATACAGCGATTCCAGTGCAAACAAGCAACAGCACTTCGGGGGCAACAGATGGCTGATCGCCCACGCGAACTCGCAAGCGGCACGCGATGTTTGGTATTTAAATTAGGATTTTTCTTGGCTTTTAAAGGAAAAACTTCCAAGATTTCATATTAGCTCGATACTCTATGATCTTGTCAACACAATTATGTACTTTCCCTGCAATTATAACTTTCATGCGCGAAGAAAACTTCGAGTGTGAAATGTAATTTTCCTTCCGCTTTTACAAGGCTTTATGGAAACCTTTCTCGAAAACGACTTCAGCCTCAGAATCGCCGCGATTTATGCTATCGAGAGAGCACCAGAAGTCTGACCAAAAGCCATTCACAGGACCCCCCCCCCCCCCTCCCCCCGGCCACGCAGAGCAATTTGAGTGTGAACATAACTTCATTTTTACTGCTTCAAAACACTTGAAAATTTTTTCCAGGAATCAAACACATTCCCGAGATTGCCAAATTGATTTAAGCCTCTGAATAGTTGCTGAGGATATATGGAAAAATCCCCTTCCCAGCATGAGATCCCCCGAAAAATTGGGTATTTTTTGGATACACGGTTCCCGAAAGGGTTAACACAATTACAGATGAATGCTGAGATACGACACCGTAACGCGGAGTCGCAGGTGGGCAACGAACCCACAACTACCTTTTCCAGTGTCCAAACGTATTACCTATTACACTATCGGAACCCCTGCTTTGTCCCTCTCTCAACGCTGTATTTTGGAATTTAACAAGACTGATCTCGCCTCTCTTATGTAAGGTGAATTTATATAGCTTATCGGGCAACATCTACAGTCAATGACTTCCTGACTGAATGCATTGTATCCAATGCGTAGTGTGTGCTGTGTTCAATTCTAACGAGTTTCAGTCTGAGCTTCCTTAATGTTCAAAAATTTTTGCTATACTGCTTTTTTCTATAATATTACGATGTTTTAACTAAATAACCAAGAATGATGAGGGTGATATGCAAAACTTGAGACCTCAGGCGGAAGTTTGATCCCCGATTTATCCACACAGGGAGAAAAGGAGATGTACTAACAGAACATCACTGAACCTATTGTCAGATGGTCGCTTACTTATTCGATGCCTTATTTCACAGAAAGTGATGGCAAATCACAGGCTTCGATAGCGCAGTGGTTACACGCGTTTCTGGCATAGGAGAAACGAGGGCTCTATTCCCGCCTGAGATGCAAAGCTTATTGCATTTCACTTAGCGTTCTTGCACATATATCTACGTCCTAAACACAGCTGAAAACAACTTAGAGCAATGGAAAGACAAGAGAGACTGCGTACCTTTCCCACGCCGTTCTCTTGCAGGCCGTTCCTACACATTTCCGGGTATTTCTCTCCGGATATGAAGATGGGGGAAACCGGACGTTCGCGTGGTGCGTTCCCAATGAACATCATATCCTAGTTCATTGAACTGACCAATATAAAGATAATTTCGAGTGATTTTCGAGTGGACAACAACTTTCATTGAGAGAAACGTAGCATAGTGATCGTCCACACAATACTGCTCGACTCCGAGATATCTTTATGAAATATTTTTTTTTATCCAAACGTAAAAAGAAAGCCATAGGACTTTTTACAATCAAACATTGAATAAATTAAACGGTCTCATTGATCTGAAACAATGGAAGAAAACACTCAAAAGGTTCAATCTAATTCTTAGCAGTTGAAAGGAATGCCACAAGTCCTGCAGAGCCAATGACAGAAAGAAGAGAATTGAAAATGGGAGTCAGATTCCCAAGAAGGAAAAAAGCAAGAAACAACATTATCGACAGAAAAAGTACATTGGTGAAGAAGATTGACAGATAGGTTGCTTCCGAATCCGCGACTTCGTTTTTGCGAAAAAGTGCTCGTTCCTGCAACAATGTGAATTTAAAACACACTGAGTGGGAGAAATTTTTTATTTAATCTGATGACATATTTTAACCCCTGACGGAGGCCATAGAAGTGGATGCGCGCAGAGCGAACTGTGCTATTTTCGCTGTTTAATTGAAGAATTTCCCTCCGTTTACCAAAAATTTCCGAAATTCTTGTATTACTTTAATAGAACAAGATTTTCTCTACTCACTCATATGCTTTTGCTTTAGTTAACGTGTCTTCTGTTGAGAAAAACGCTGGTTTACTTTGCAGTCGTTCTGAATTTGGCATTCAACCAATTGTACGAAGGAGATCACAAGGAAAATCATAAGTTTTGCTCTTCACTAGTATTATATAAGACCGAAGGAGTCATCATAGAGAATAAAAAATGGACAACAGCTAGTAATTTCTCAGAAATGATCGATAACTCTCACTACTAAATTTATATCAAACATTCGTTTATTTCCAATTATTCAGAGTTGACGCACGTAAGAAAAGGTTAAGTACTTATGAATAAAAAGTAGGATTATGAGTGAATATGAATAAATATAAAAGGAACAATGAGTGAAGAAATCTGAGCGGGAAGGGACAACAATAGTTGAATGAAAGGCTTAGAACATTGGCATTACGCAAACTATTGGCCAGGATAATGTGCCACGAGAGAAGTATTCTCGCTACATCTCTCCTATCAGCACCTATATTAAAAAGAGATATTTTTTTATTCCTTTTTGAAGTTTTAATAACAATTCGACAGCATGGATATCGAGTGCCTGAAGCGTGTGTATCATTGTTCACATGGTTTTTATACTATACTGTTTAGGTGAAGTGAAATTCTCTTTCACACTGAAACATCTTCGCTGGACAGAGGTTTACACTGAGACTTTCAATAACCAATCGAAGACACAAATCTAGGCAATCTCAATGATAAGCTTAGTTTTTGAAATTTTAATAGGTTGTTACAGCTAAAAGATTATTGAGTTCCACACTGGGGGCCGTGTCGATCGCGTAGCGCAATTTACATGTGGCGTGTGGTACGCGTCGAGTGTAAGACCTAATGTTCTTTCAGCTGTAACGACCCACTAAGAAGTCTTTCTCAAAAACTAAGCATATTTTTGGAATTTTTGAGATTTGCCCTATCGAATGGGCGTGAAAGCCTGAAAGAAAAGCCGTGTATAGCGAAAAATACCCCGATGTGCAACCCAGTTTTATTCCTGTTGCTACAGCTCGCAAAGAAAATTTTGTCAAATGGAAACCACACTATTAAATTTCTCCAGATTTGAGCTATCGACTGGTTACTGAACGGCGATGGCTTAATGACAATGTTGTAATATCCATACACAAACCGGTGGAAGGCATACACACCGCAAGTGAAATGCAATCTTAAGTTCAGTGTTGCAGCGCAATAGATTTCTTGCAAAACTAAAAACGCTGTTGAATTTTCCGAGATTTATGCTATCAAAAATTTGGTGTGTTTGAGGGAAAGCTTTGCTCATCGGAAGGAGTCTGAATGTCAACTAACATTTCCTTTTCACTGTTGCAGCTTTATTCAAAAGCTTTTCAGCAATAAAATTCACCCTTCAAATTTTCGAGACTCAAGCTATTGAATAACTACTAAATTGTCTAAAAAGAATAAAAAACTTTTTTTTTTTCGAATATGGGTGTTGATAGGGGCGTTGCGTGAGGTGTAGAAATTACTTTATTCAGATTGTTAATGTTGTTTTTACAAGTGGTATCGATTTATTTATGTTTTAGTTGCTCGGTAAGGGTGATCTTTTGGAGGGTTGGATAATTTTTGCGGTTTTTCCAAGGCAATAAAAAATGTAACACAAAAAAATCTCAACGTAGCACTAGTAACACCAGGGATGTTGGAGTTTAATTTATTCATTGGTAGCGAGATTTTCAACGGGTTAATAAATTTAGATGGTAACCACCGTCTATTTCGTTTTTTTCTCAGTTTACTACCGATCTGCCGTAGTCAACATTTCACTCTTAACAAAGTACCATATCATGCGAGATATGCGAAATGATAAACGCGCGCTCTTCCTACACTTCAGCTGCATATTAGAAATACCTCCACATAGACCTCTTTTAGAAATGTTTACTTGTTGAAGATGATGTTTTCAAGCTACGTTCTCGCAAGACAGGGGATGCAAATGCATAACAGGGGATGAAAGTTTATTTAGTTTCTTACAAGAACGAGGTATTACCGCTGAAAAAGAATGATTTCAAAAGAACTAATTACTTTTCATATTGAAAAACCTTTGTAGAAGATTCATTCGTAACATCCCATTTTTACGGAACGATAAGATACCTCCAGCGCATAAACTTCACCTATATTTACCAATAAACCCCTTATGACGTCCAAGCGGCAGGGTAACATTTTAGGCGTGAAATGTGATCTTTTCGCTATCACAGCGTTCTATAACAATCTTCCAAAAAACACTTATATCATCAAAATTCATTTTTTCATCTAATCAGCGATTTGCGCTATCTAATGACTGATAAAACTTTAGTGAAAAGCTATATCAAAGCCCCACCCAAGCACATGACGAAAATTGAGTGTGAAACATAATTTTATTTTCAGGACTGCAACGTAATATGTCTTTTTTCAAAACTGAACAGGTCGGTGAAATTGCAAAGATTCAAGCTTTCGAACGATTACCAAATGCCCAGGAGAAAACTTTTATGCAGCGAGAAAGGCCTTCAAACAACCGTGTACCTCAGCTGGTACACATCGTCCTTTAGGGGTTAAGCCTTCCATAAGGTCTGCTCTTGCGCATATATTGTGCAAGACACGTGTTTCAGCCTTACAGCCTCGTCAGTAGCGCGGTGCTCTTTGGTTCGATGAGTTCCTCAGAAACATACCCCCTACACAATAGAGGAATCGATGCCGAACTAATGAGATTTGCTGCAAGGTGATAAGACCATCCACCCGACAAAGCTATACAGTAGGTGGCTGGTAACACGCATATTGTCATACCTATCTTTTCGATTGTTTTAAGACCTCGCCTGAAGCAGTGTAATCTGATAATATACCTTTCTTTTTTCATACTTCATCTGTCTTCACAGTATTTTTTTTTTTGCTGTGCAACTCCCATATTTCTAGCATTCAATTCGTTTCTTTCGTCTTCTTCTCCGAAGACGTAGCATAGTGACTGAGTAAGTCTCCTTACAACCTCGAGGATAGCCTTGATGTGGCATTTCATAGGACCTTGTTGTTGACTGCCGGAGAGAGGCAGGGGGCCGAGCTCGGATCTACGCACGCTGAGACGAGTATGACAACCACTCGGCGACAGCGCCCCCTTTTGGATCACTAGGTATAATGGAATAGAGCTTGTTGCATGCATATACATTTGCATATGTATACATATACATATACACATGTATATGCATGTATGTATATATATGTACATTTATAAATATATATGCATACAAAAGGGGGCGCCATGATCAAGTGTTGTGATGCTCGTCGAGGCGTGCGTGGGCCGAGCTCCAATCCAACCTCTCTCCCGCAGTCAACAACAACGTCCTATGAAATGCCACATCAAGGCTATGCTCGAGGTTGCAAGGAGACTTACTCAGTCACTATGCTACGTCTTCGGAGAAGAAGACGAAAGAAATGAATTGAATGCTAGAAGTAGGGGGATGCGCAAAGTGAAAAACATTGTGAAGACGGGTCAAATTTATACATATATATATATATATATATATATATATATATATATATATATTCATATAATATAAAGGCACCGTGCAACTGACGAGGCTGTTAGCCGAAACATGGGTTTTACACTGTACACGTGCACACAGCAGGCCTCATAAAAGGGCTCAAAATACATTGTCAGATTGTGTTCTTGTGTGAAGTCTCAAAACAGTCGAAAAGAAATTTATATTCAACGAAGCGCTTCTTGGGAGTGGTATGATGTTACAACTATAACTCAATGTAGAGTGATAAACAAGACCTTGAACCTCGAAAGGGATTAGAACCTGAGTCTCACCCTTTCCAAGAGTGCATGCTAAGTTATTCCACTATCGCGGCTCCTGTTTTATTACCATCTTTTCTGCAGACAATATTGACGGATGAGTAACTACAATAAAACCGCTGTCAACAAAAAGATAGCGAGGATACACTAGGAACTTAAAATGTAAGCAAAAATTAGGCTGAAGAGTAGGGCATTAACCTTTTAAGAACCGCACTTGACTGATGTGGGCACGCAATTTCCCTTATAATTCGGCTTTCATACCTATTGAAGAGAATATCTCGAGGCTTTCGCGGTATTTTGAATCTTCGCATTTCCTGTGCATATGAAATTCATACGTGCATATAAAACTCGAGTGTTCGGGGTCGCCTCCTCTTCAGTCTTATAACCCTCTATAAAGGCCTTTCCAAAAATAAACCCAGTCTCAAAACCATCGAGATTTCAGCTATCGAATAAGTGGTAAAAGTCAAGCAGAAAGCCAAACACAAATGCCAACCATGGGAACAATGCAAGACGAGAGTGCAACGAAATTTTCTTCTGGCTATTATAGTGCACTAAGAAAATCATTTTAGATACTAAGCACAATATAAAAGTCGTTGTTTTTCAAGCTATCGAATGACTAGCAAAAGTCTGATCGGAAAGCTATGGCTAACGAAAAAGATCTCAGATAGATTATGGTAAGAAAACAGCTCATGATTTCCCGAAATGTTTGGAAGCCTAAAAACGATGATCTGAAGAAATACTGAAAAATTTGGAAAAATATCTAAAATATACTTTGCACGATTATTTTCAACTATCAACCTTTCCATATGTTTCCCATCTTCAAAAATCCAAGTGTTTTTGTGACTTTTCTCGCCTTGAAAATTTCTTGAACTAACATTCAGGACATAATTTTGTCCAATGTTCGACCAAAAACTTAGTTAACCCTTATGGGACCGTGGACCCACGGCCTCAGCGTCTCTATCCTTCAACGGGTTGCGCTTGACAACGGCGTCTAACCCCCAGTGTGCTGCGCCTAACAATGGCAGACGTCATTAAACGCCACTGTTTAACGCAACACGTTGAAAAGAGCCGCAGAGGTCGTGGGCCCACGGCTTTCTAAGGGCTCAAGAATCTCAGTCCAGAAAAAAGGTCGCCATAAATTCATATGCTCAAATAAAGTACAAGCGATCGCTAGAAGGTTCAATATGGTAATGAAGGCACTGACTAGTGCTCAAATATATTACGTCATTTCCTATTTTAGCGAAAGTTCGAAATTCCTCTTGCTAGAGGAAAATGGATTATATTTATCAACCTGTTTTCGACCACTTATAGAACACCAATTTCACCACATTACTTCTAGACCTGGTACTAAAAACAGTATAAGAATATAAGGATAATACAAATCATGGCACTAGCCTCTTTTTCTTTAGTGCTCATTTTCTTGTCGTTTGCATATTTCTGGTTGATTTCTCTATCAACAGCAGAGCCACGTTTCATTACTATCCTGAAATAAACTACTTGATATAAGAAATGAATAAAGAGTACAAAAAACCTTACTGATGCTTCAACAGCCTCTTCTGATTCTTACAAGCCATAGATAGGAAATACGTTGACGCTACGGCAGAAATTACCCACACAATCCATGACTCAGATACCTGAACGAAAAGAAAAATAGCTACGTCCAAAATTATAGCGGATTAGGTTCTCGGCGTGGAACAATCTGAGGGATGCGCCATAGATTCGACTATCAAGCATCATTAGGGGGGGGGGGGGGGGGGGGGGGGGAGGGGAGGGAGAGGTGACTAAATGCATATCTCGTCTTGAAAATCATTCGCGATGGCCTAACAATGTAAGAAATCGGTGCTGCTATCCTCCTAGACAAGTCTGGTGCCGATTCGCCGATCCAGGGGAGAACTGAAGGCCTGGTGAGCGTTAGGAGCGAAATCGAACCATCGGCCACAAATGTTTGGCTGAGCACCTTTAAACCGCTGCGCCACACGCTCTCGTAGTCACACTAAATCACATCCAAACTTCAAGCACTTTGCAGGATCCATTCAATCTAATTCCATGTATGTTTGGGCAGGGGGGGTTGCCCTGTTCATCTCAAAAGCACTACTTGTAGAGAGAGAGAGAGAGAGAGAGAGAGAGAGTCCTTCTTCTCCTCCTTTCTCTCTCTCTCTCTCTCTCTCTCTTTTCTCTCTTTCTCTGTTTCTCTCTCTCTCTTCTATTCCTCCTTCTTCTCCCTTCTTCTTGCAAGAAGAGAAAAAGAAGATGAAGGGTTCTCAAGTGAGAACAACTTATAGATCCTAAGAAAATCCTTTCCAATCATTCTATTCACTAGAAAAACATCCGATTCAAGTGAAGAACATTTACAGGGAGACCTAACTTCCGTGAAAGAATAGAAAAACACTCAAAATCAGAGATTCCTACCTCCATTTGATGCACTCCGTAAAAGAGATAAAGCGGTGCAAGTGAAAGCACAACAGCATTGAGGTAGAACAAGGCATTACTTCGAGCTGAATTTGCAGGCGAATAGCTGGACAGTAGAACTTCTTCCTCCCTTGTGAACTTTCCCATCGCTTCACAATCTCCTTGATGACCTTGACTTAAACGATTCTAAGAAAATCCAGTTGCCGGATGATCGAATAATCCGCGAAAAGGCGAAGAAATATACAAAACATGGCGCATACGTGGAAGAAAGGGATAAAGGGAGAGCGAGATGTGACAAAACTTCGAGAAAATCAAGAAACAACATTTTCTTGGAAAAGTAGTGACGAAACGAAAATGATGTCTGAGAACGTCCTTTAAAAAAGAAAGAAAAAGAGAGAGGGGAGAGAGACGGAGAAAAAGAAAGAAAGGAAGAAAAGAAAGAGAGGAAAAAAAGGAAAGAAGGGAAAGAAAGAAAGGAAGGAAAGAAAGCAAAAATTGTGGAGGAAGAAAAAGAAGGAAAAGAAAAAAAAAGAGGAAAGGAAACAAAGGAAAGCAAGAGAAGAAAAGAAGGATAAGGAAAACGCAAGATTCACGTGTAACGCGTGAGGTGGACACGTGAACTCCTGAAGCGACACTTTCCTACATGTTCATATGCTCGAAAATCGATAATCATCACCTCAGCAGCTCATGTGGCCGCCTCAACCTGAGGCACGTAAACTGGCCAAAGACCGCTTTGATCGCAGAAAGTACTTCAACTTATTTACCGAGATGTGTTGCACAGAAAAGGTCTCTTCAGGATATATGCACAGCGTTGGAATCATAAACGATTACGCTATCGAATGATTGCTAATAGTCCAAAGAGAGAGCTCTAGCCGGCGAGATATAAGCGCGTCTGCAGCGTGGTAAATTTCCCTCCGTAGTAACGTTGAAAAAAGGCTTTTTGGAAAACCGCTCACATGGGGCTGTAGCCTGATGTCTCACCTTTAGAACGGTAACCAACACTCCTATGAAAAATGCCTTTCCAGCGACTGAGATCGGTACTTCATTTGAACTCTCATAACCGCAAAGAATTCAGTTTTCCATATCTTCCTTCAGTCAGTGACACCTGCGCTCTCCAGGTGGTCGGAGCCAAAGGTAGTCAATGAGTGGATCGTGCGTCGAGAGAGGTGTGGTGCCGATTTCCTCTATGGTTTATCAGGGTTCCTATCAAAATGACAGGGTCATCAAAGGCATAGTTGAACCGTTGGACGGTTGACTTCCGCGGACCCACCAGCGTGGGAACGGCCTCACCTCCTCTACCATGATTGGTCGCCGACTACAGTGCATTTTTCAATGCGACGCCGCAAGCTGATTAGTTCAAAACTTAGCTGCGGTTCTTGCACCGAAAACTAGTACTGCAATCGGCGACTAATCGAGGCTGAGGAGGTAAGATCCTTCCCACGCTGGAGGGCACGCCCAGTGTAGGTCCGCGGAAGTTAACTGGTTACGGAATGGCTGCTGACGGCTTCGATATTCAATATCGAAAAGAGAGTGGTAGTAGAGCGGTGGCCTCGGTGGTGTAGCGGTAGCACGCGCCCTTGTGACGGGTTTAACGTGGGTTCAGTCCCGCCTGGGGTTGTATATCTTGCATACAACTCAGTATCTTTGGATATATATCTGAAGTAAAGCCAGTTAATGTCAATCAGTAATTACAAAGTAATTTTTTAAAAGGAAAATCACAGTTATTGGTACTTCAACCTGGTTTTATGACCAAAACACATCTCTCAAAAAATGATAGGAAAACAAACGAAAAAAAACCTTTGTAAAACACTAATCTAAGTCCAAGCAACAAAGTTATGCCATGGATCTCACGAGCGACGAGAATAAACCCTTTGTTAAAAGGTAAGCTAAAGTTGGAAGAAGGCGGGATCGAACCATCGACCACGCGCGTACTGTGCGGAGAGCTCTAACCACTTCGCCATACACCAGCCACAGATAAAGCAGTCGAGTAAATGAAAGCGGTTGCTTTAGACAAGAAACCAACGTCAATGACCATAAAATATAGTGGACTTGGCCGCCGGAGGATGCTGTTCGCCGTAGTTTTGCGACTGCGTAGCAACCCATTTCATGTGCGATTACGGTGCCTTCATACAAGTTAAAGGGTTCCAGGTAGTCGAGCTACAATGAGTCTGGCGCTTTGCCAAATATGCACCACATAGTTTGAATGGGTGCCTCTGAGTGGTCCACTGTGGTCTCTTCAGTCTCCTATGTTTCAGAGTCGTTTGCTAACCCGTTGTTGACCCATAAACCCTAATCCATCAATCACACATAACCCATAACCCCCCCTGTCCTACGGAACAACCTACAATTTTCTACCCTATGAATAACCCATAACCCTCTAAATCTCAGGTAACTCGTAATTCTGACCCATCAATCACCCACAACCCATAACTCCTTTAATCCATTGGTCTGCCATAGCCTCGTAACCCATTGGTAACCCATAAAGTCCTGAACCGTTAGTATACTATGGTGAGCGCGAGTGCTGTAGTGGGTAGAGGTGCTCTGCGGCGCTCACAAGGTCGTTGGTTCGATCTCGCCCTCATGGCTTACCGAGCTGTATATCACTCCAGGGTCTGGTTAAATTGGTTCTAGAATTGAGGTGTGTTTGTTGATGTTTCTTTCTATCTTGTGGTCATTTTTCTCTTTGTTCAACGGTGACTCCGACTAAGCCATAAACCCTAATCTTTCAGTAACACATAACCCGTGACCCTCCCCCTACTGGTATTTATAGCTCCCTTACCCATGTATAACCCATAGTCCTCTAACCCTCTAACTCACTGGTAAGTCATAACTCCCTGACCCATTCACAATCACCCATGACTCCACACCTGGCCTACTGGTAACTCACAACACTGACGCATCAATAAGCCATATCCCATAACCCATAACTCCCCTTTCCCAGACCTACTGGTAACCTACAACTCCTCAACTCATAAATGACCCATAACCCTCTAACTCTCTGGTAACTTATAACTTCTTGACTCATTCGCAGTCACCCATAACCCCCAACCCACTGAATTCTAAGGGACGTGTACCAGGTGAGGTACACGATTGTTTGAAGCCCTTTCTCGCTGGTCAAAGCCTTTCTGTCGGGCACTTGCTAGTCATTCGAAAGCTTAAATCTCTGCAATTTCAACAGTGTATTGATTTTTCAGATAAGCTTTTTTATTACGTTGTTGCAGCGAAAATAAATTTATGCATCACACTTGGTTTGCTTTATTCGCCCGGCTGGGGTTTGTATATGGCTCTTTGCCAAATTCTTATTGGTCATTCGATAGCCCAAATCTCGACGATTTCAATGCTGTAATTGGGGTTTTTAAAGGTTATCATGGAACGCTGTAAGAGCGAAGAGAAGATTACGTTTCGCAGTCATAGTTTTCAATGTGCGGAAAAGTTATATATGCACGAAAAACATATGGCCGCATAGAGAAAATCATGGTGTATCAGAGTAACAGAAAAACCTAAAGTTCTGCTCTATAAATGGAGGAAAAACCCTAATTGAATTACGAAAATCGCGCGCCTTTTTTTGTAAGATGCACTGTGCGATCGATTAATTGCCGCCCCTAAAGGCTAAATAACCTATAATTCCCTTATCCATTGATCTCCCATAGCCTCCTAGCCCACTGATAACTTGTAGCTCTAATCCATGAGTTGTCCATAATCTCCTGACCCACTGCTAGCCATAGCTCCCTTTCCCATTGATCTACTACACCTCGCTGACCCATTGGTAACCCATAAATCCTAAACCCTCGGTGGTCCCGTGGTGTGTTCTTGTGTCGCTGTGGTTAGAGGTGCTCTGCGGTGCTCACAAGGTCGTTGATTCGATGTCGCGTTGTGGGTCTCCAAGCTATCTATCCCTCCAGGGTCTGCACTCTCTGTTGTGATCATTTTTCTCTCTGTTGAACTGTGACTTTGATTTCACTGGTTTTCTATCTCGTTACTTCTTACTGACCTATATGTAGCCCTACCGGTATGTGTATAGCGCAGTGGCTAGACACATACGGTAGGGTTACATATGTATTTATATATTCGACTCTGTGACACACGCGTGGTCGATGGTTTGATTTCCCGTGACAAAAGCTCATCAAGCCTTCCGTCCCTTCGGCTCGGCGAATTGGTAGTCCTGGCTTGTCTCAGGCACCCCTTAGGGATTTATCAGGATGTGAACTCTATCCTTTATCCCTCTCATCTCTCTCCTCTTGTTCCTTTACAGCTATATTGAAGACGTCCTCAATGTGAATGTCGGTTTTTCTTACGTTTTTCTCTCCCAGTTAATTCAAATTGTATTTTTTTGTAAGTTACAGTGTCCCTCAGGGGTTTGTTGATCAACCGCGAAGAGCCCCTCTTTAAGAGCTATTAATCTAAGTACAACGATTTCAGGACAGCAATGTCAGATACTGGACGTAGTCCTCGCCCAGGCGGTACTCAACTTAGGCAACGTCGCGGAGGCGGTAAGTCTTCTTGAGATTTCATCGGTCTTTCTTGCATCTTGTTCATCACAGAGTGCAACAGTTTGTAGAGTAGACTATCAAATTCCATAGGTTTCGTGGTATGATGATATAAAAACCCCTAGTAACGTAGAGTGATGCGCAAAACTTTAGCGTCAGACGGGACTCGAACCCGCATCTCACTCAATCCGGGAGCGCGTGCTCTAACCCGTTGCACTACTGTCACCCGTTTTGACATCACTCTACGCTACAGCATCGATTTGTTAATGAGTGGGCTCAATGTCGATACTGACTACCTAGGCCAACCGTTGACGGTTGGTTGCTGACAGATCGATGCATTGTAGCGTGGAAAGGGTGAGGACAAAACGGGCGAGAGTAGTGCAACGGATTAGACCACGCACTCTTCTCGGATAGAGTGTGCGGGTTCGAGTCCCGCCGACGCGAAAGTTTTGCACATTACTCTGCATCCTTTTATAAATCTATTTCTGACCCGTTTTTTCTTTAGTTCATTTGTTTTGATAACTGTCTACCGAAAATAATCTTCTAGAATGTTTTAAGTCTTTCTGAGGGCTGGTAAGGCATCTCTAGTGCTAGATTTCATTTTATTTTTTTATTTATTTAATTTAATCCTATTTTCTTTTCTCCTTTTTTCTTATTTTCTCACGCCTTATCCTTGCCACATGCCTTTCGGTTCACGCGTACAATTAGTAATGGCGCCAAGATATGTCATTTGACCGTAAGGCATGTGGGATTGATAAGGCTCCGAATACTCCGAAACTTACGTATATCATTAGAAATGCCTTTACCAGACCTTTGAAAGTATTAAAATATCCCATGAAATTATACCTTTATTTCGAGTGTTCGTTTAGACCACGCTCGAATTTAGTAAATCCTTTCATTATTATTTGAGCCAACTTATCATGTGGTCTGGTAAGGGCTCTTGTACAGCCCGATACAAGTTGGATGGTTTTACTTGACATGAGTGTAAAGCGTTCGTCTTCGATGACTCTCTATAAGGAGTGTGAGGCTCCCGAGAGAACTGACCATGAAAAATCGAAAGACGACGGGTTCTGCCCGGCTGACGAGTTTGTAAGGACGAAACACGTGTATCGGGCTGTACAGGAGCCCTTACTAGACCACATGACAAGTTGGCTCAAATAATAACGAAAGGATCCTATGAGATTATATTGACTTTCTGAGCGAGGTTTTGAAATAGTCGTTCGAAGGATATTGTTTGTCTATTGAAAATTGTTGAAGATGTGCAGAACCTCGAACCTCAGGCGGGAGTTGAACGCGCGTCTCACCTTCTCTTGAGACGCGTGTTAACCTTTGCGCTCCTGGGACTCTTGTTCTGCTGATACTCTTCCTCTAGTACAGAACAGAAGATATGTGGTTTATTTCGTCTTCATCCGTCCAAATCTATATGGATTCCCATCGTAGAAAATCTTCAGCGCTCACGGGCGATTGTGAATGTTTTTGGCTCAAGAGACTTTCAGTCATTTTGCTATTTCTCAAACTGTGAGGCAGGCTTTTCAGCGTTACTCGGTCTCTTGTATTGGTACCTTTATCAACTGGAGTAAGAGTGGAACTCTATGTTCGCAGCGATTACCCTTTTGTTGAAACATTATGAGAGGCCCTTTCTACGGATTTTGCGGTCTTGTCTGTGATTTTCAAGCGAGAGTTCCTTTCGTTTTTGAAGAATGTAGTAATCACGCGCAAGCTTTTTATAGAAAAATTCGTTTGTAAGGTTAAGAACTGAACGTTGGCTGCCATATTTTCATTAAAAAAAAACTCGTGAACGTTGTTCTTAACTTTTAAAGACTCGTTTTTTGTTTTGATATACCTATAGGTCAAGCTCAAAACCATCTAATTTTTATCTTCTTTTTTTTTCTCTGCCAAAAAATTGTAGTAGTTTTAGGAACGGCTGCTGCTTCATCGGGACGTCCCACGCGCGGGCAATAGTGGCGGACTTTGGCGTTTCTATACAGAGGATTCAACTGGATTGAAAATTGGCCCGGTGCCGGTGCTCGTGATGAGCTTAGTTTTTTATTGCCTCCGTCTTTGTTTTGCACATCTGGGGAAAGTTCACCCGAAGCCGTGCTTAGAAGAGTTTCTTTCTGTTTAATGGGTCTCTATAAATTGTTCGAATGTTTATTTGGTTTTTTTCTTGATATATGCTCTTTGTGACGACTTGAACCATTTATGTTGTGTCTCTAAGTGAAAAAAAAATAAAGAACTGGTTATTTATCATCGTTGTTTAAGAACACATATTTTGATACTGATTAGGCATCCCTTTCACGACCACAATTCCTTTGGGCTCGGACACCTCGTGCGTGTGTCCACCCATACCCCCAACATCCTTGGATCTCTCCCGTCCCTTCCTATCAAGAGGATGTGCCGTCAAACAATGAGAAAACACCCTTTCTCGGTTTTTGTGGTGCTATCAAACTACACTAATAAAAAGTCTTCTGGTGGGTTGGGCGGTTTTTTTGTGTTAATGGAGTTAAAAGTTGGGTGTATGACACTGGTTGAAGCGACGTTGGTGAAAGGCCCAGGTTGTTTGAGTGGCCTTTTGTGCGCAAAACAGGGATGCGTAACTCCTTGTGTGGGGCCTGCTAGGCTTTCCCAACTGCAAGGCGAGGGAATGAAAAATTATTTGCTCTTGGGTGCTTTCCCCTTGTTAAAAAAACAAAGTCAATGTTACTGGCGAGTAAACAGAACCGAGATTTTAAGAAGAATTTTTTTGGGATTTCGCCTTCCAATAAAAAGTAATTTAACCATCCGTTAATACTATGACCCGTTAACTATTCTATATCTTCTTTATAGGTTTTTTTTGTTTTTGAACTAATTTGCTAATTACAATGTCTCCTCATCTCAAATCACTATCCTTTTTTCAACAATTTCCCTATAGCAAGGACGCGTTATTTTTGTCTTGCACGTACTGAATTCCGGGAGGGGTCGGTTTTTACTATCCTTTTTGACGCCCCATTTAAATAAAGCAAAACTGGGGGACATTCCCCCCCTAGAGATAAATTTCAAGCCGCTCCCGAATTAGGAGCGGAAAGTTGCCACCCATCGAAAACCCGATTGGAGGGAGGAAAAAAACGGTTTTCCTTATGAACTCGTATGTCTACGTTTGGGGGGGGGGGGGTGCAG
>JAHQIW010000609.1:0-90900 GCA_019055375.1 Parelaphostrongylus tenuis | reverse complement strand
AATATGGAAAAATTACAGAAAATCCTAGAGTTCTGCGAAATGGTGAAAAAACCTTAACTAAATGATAAAAATCGCTTACCAGCTGCAATTTGCACTGCGCGTTGCGACTGCAACTGGTGGATTTGAAAGGATTATTGCGTTGCATCAGTCAAAATGAGATTTAGTTTAATACTCGGCACACTTTTGGAATATATTACGTGGGAGTGGCGCTAATATCGACCACGCAGTTGATTGATCGCTTACATGTGAACTGCGATTTTTGTCATTAAACTTAGATTTGCATTTCGCGTGTAGTCATGGCTTCTTAGGCTCACTCTCATTAGAGTTCATCTGGCAAAATAAAATAAAGTGAAAAGTCTAAGTATACAGAACGATAGCACAGAGCTTCCTCTACAATCCTCGTACGGAAAAGCTCGAGATTTCCATGAATTGAAGAACAAACTTTCAGGAAGTAGCACGAATAACGCCCCTTCGAGGGGGCGTTGAGATCGCTGCGCACGGCGCAGTTTGAGAGACCAGCGATATTTCGCGCCGAGAATGAACATTTTTTTGGCTGCAATAGCGCTCTCAGAGGGCCTCTCAGAACTTAAATATACCACTGCAATCGACGAGATTTAGATGACTCTAAAAGTGTAGGAAAAAGCTCTGCTCAGTAAAAAACACTCTAAGTGTGCAACGTGATATTACTTATACCGCTGCAGTGCAATGGAAGGGCATTTTTAGTTCAAAAATCCACCTTCAACCTTTTTGGATTCAAGCTATCGAATGACTAGCGGAACTCTGAAATAGCAAAAATGGTGCGAATGTCAATCTGACAATGTATTCTGAACCTTCTATGAGATCTGTTGTGGGCACTTATACAGTGCAAGGCAAGTGTTTCGGCCTTCCAGCCTAGTCCCTCACACGGTGGCTTTTCGCTCACTCAATACCTCGGGGATCTAGCCCTTCATAGAGCTATCGACGACGACCTTTTTACACTCGACGTAGGGTGAAACAATCACGGTGGCGCTCTTTCAAAGTGCCGAGTGTGACTAATGGTCGATTGCATGCCGTATTGGCTGTTGCGTGGGCATATGTCATTGCAACTGCCTATTTTGAATCATTGTTCATAAACAGTGTAATCTGACAATCACACTGGGCACTTTGATAGAACGCCACGGTGATTCTTTCACCGCAAGTCATGTGTGAAAAGTTCCTCGCCGATTCCTTCCTTAGAGAGGTAAATCCCCGAGAAGTTGACCGAACGAAAAGGCACTGCGCAACTGACGAGGATGTAATACCAAAACACATTTCTGAATTTATAAGTGTCCATAATGACGTCATGAAAGGCTCAAAATACATTAACAGATTATACTGGTCTTAAGCGAGGTTTTGAAATGGTCGGTTAGAATGTTTGTTGCATAAGACTGGATACTCCTCTGATTACATAGACCATCTCTTACGTGTACCTTAAACGCCCAATAAACATTGAAAAGAAAATGAAGAATTGGACAAAAGAAGGAGAGTAGCATAAGCGGCAGTCGGGCTTGTCAAAGGAGCTATTGGCTAGAAATCCCGCCTCAAACTCCGTGCTCACCTCTTCTAATCAATAGTCCTCCCAACGCTCCGTCGTGAAGCATAGACGTGAACTGATGTTGAACATTGTCAGAAATCTGCACACTGCTCACAAATCACTTGAACGACGTCTCGTCAAATTTAGTCGGCACTCACAAAGTTTAGCCGGGCTACTCTTCTCAGATCTTCGAAAAACTATTCCGTCTTCAAAATTATGTAAATCGTGCATTGATAGCGGACACAGATGAGCCGATCACATAATAAATGAACAGATAACAACAGACGAAAAGAGCAATCAAGTAAACTCCAACAATTGGAAGCGCTCTCATGGAATACCTTTCAAAGAATGGACACGTTTTTGTGACCAACGTCATCATCTGCATGCACCAATGACAAAGAGTAGATGATCACGGAATGGACCTCGTGCACGTCATCATGCTCGAAGCAGAACACCTCAATAGAGGACAAATGCTCGAGAGAGAATCGAATGGAAACTTTGCTGAGTCTCTGACTACCAGTGAAGATGAGTCTCCCAAGAAAATGCTTAAGCAGAGGAATTTCTGGGAGAAAGTTATTAGCAGTGTGTTTCAGTGCCTAGCCGGAATAAACATTAATAGAGGTCGTAATCATATATTTGAGGAATAGTTCTCTAGAACAGATGCGTACAAATATTGCTCAAACACTTCATTGAATGTATAGAATTTCTGCATAAAACATCTATTCAACCAACAAAAACGTGTACAATCAACATCCATCAACAAAAAGTTACACTAAAAAACCAGTAATCATGAACAGTTGATAATTTAGGTGAACGAGAGATGAACAGTTAAAGAGAATCAAAACAATAGCGAGAGATGAACAGTTAAACGAGAATCAAAACAGCAAAGTGCTCAAGTAATCAACAAGCTCTATGTCTTAGGGTTTACATATAGGCTAAATATAGAAGCATTAACTTAACATGTACTTGAGCATTGCTGGCAGTGTATCTTCTGCCATCCTTCTATAGCATTGGGAAAAAGTTTTCCTTGTTATAAGATGGGCGTATGAATAACGCAGCTGGGTGTGACGCGTCAGAGTGCTTTTTGATCAGTTGCTTGTTAACGATCACAGCGGCGTCTTCACCCTCCTGTTGAGGAAAACATAGAATGTACTGGAAACAAAATGGCCCGAATAGGATCACAAACACCATGAGAACCACGCCAAAATCTTGTTTTGACACCAAAATCATCAAAGGGCACATACTTGTTCCTATCTTGCTTCGCCACTTTCTTACCATGTTCGTGACCGGCCATTCCTCTGAGGACGATCTTAAAACCTGCATTTCATATAGGGGACAGCACATTTGGTTGTAGAGCAGAAAATCACTCTTGGAAATCACAACCTGTAAAGATAAATTGGAATAAAGGCTATTGAAAACTTACTCAGGTGCGCCACGTTAGGGACAATTTGAATTTTCGTTTCTGACTTGCCTTCCTGTCATTTCTTCGGCTTTGCCATAACTTGAATTAAAACACATTTCCTGGCAATAAATTCTTCTAAACAATATGCGATTCCGTGAAAAAGTAACCTTTCAACACAATGAATGGTGAGACCCTGTGCGGAAGCATGCAGTTCGCCAGCTAACCACGGCGTCAGTATTAGCAAGCGTCTCATAGTGTTCACCGAGTGATTCGTTTAGGTGAGGGTCATCATTTTGACCCAGCGAATCTGCGCTTCTTCCTCTGGAGGAAATCTTCTCCTGCTCGGTACTTATCTATAAATCATTTACTACAAATCATGAACTGGAAGAAACTATTTAGAAGAGAAATTACTCACATAGCCGGAGCAGAGTCAGGAGCGGGTGGCCGATTAGGTCTCGCAGATAATCGAACACGCCGCGCTCGCCGTGCGGCAGCGGCGTGTGCCGTGCGGCCATCGAAGCGGGAAGCAGCGTCGCACTAGTCGCTCTCGCAGCAGTTGGCGTGAACGATCTTACGACTGGAGCGCATAATCTTCACATCGTTGCGGTTTCGTAATGAATCCGGACCTCTCCCATGAATGAATGAAATTTTGTCTTCAACAAAGAATGGAATTTGAAGAAGTAACGGTACTCATCTGTTAGACGGCACGCCAAATGAATATTCGATCTCACTTGCTAAACAAGATTTTTTCCTGGGAGTGCTAATAATCATTCGAAAACTTAAATCTCTTGCTAGAGCTCCACATTGCTGGTTTTTAGAGCATCCTTCCATAACGCTGTAAACTCAAATTAAAATTATATTTCACACATTTACACGCTCTTTTTCTTATCTCGCTTATAGTACAGTAGGATAAGTAGGATAAGTAGGATAAGCTCACAGTAGGATAAGTTTTCAAAGAACACGCTATTTCTCCTAATCTAAATCTGCATATAGTTCATCTTTACCAACTTCAGTATACATCGAGTGATTCGAGGTAACAGAAGCAACCTATCAGTTTCTCACTCTAGAGTTTTCGTGTTTTCCACAATTTTCTGCTCTTTCGAAGCATTTGTAGCGCGTTGTCGTATTCATCAAAAGTCTTCATGTAAAACTCTCATCACCTAATGTTGTTGTTCATTTGACATGTGAAACTCAATCGCTAAAGCCTATTGCTCAATTTTTGGCACAGCTATATCACGTCTCAGATCCACATCTTAGCGTACATATGGCAGCGTGAGATAATTTGATCGTCTGTTTCGGTGGGAACTGCAGATCGCCTCCGTAATATGTGATTTGAACTTCTTTCCACAACTCTCTATAAATGAGTTTTCGACCTGTAGGCTAAAGGTGGGATAATCAATCAATGGATAAAGGTTACGCGGAGTTGTGCGTTCATTCAACTGCTCATCAAAACAGTCGCCGATAGTCCTCTCATAAAATTCGCAGTAACGATCTTTGGAGACAAACTGTCAATTCCAGCGTGTTGAATTCAAGTTCACTTGGACCTATACATTGGCATAGATCTGAATAGGAAGTGACTTCGTAGAGGTCGAGGAATCATAGGTCCCATAATGCGCGTTTCATTCCTCGGCTTTTATCAAAGATTCCACGTGGAGAAGTGAATGCATTTTCTGCATCACGCAGGCCACTTCAATAGAAATCAAGAAACTCCAAACGAGATCTATTTTCGACATTCTGCAAAATCATCAGCGACCAACAAGCAACAGGAAAGAATAATTGTCAAATCAGCTCATTTCATTGCATTAGCAACGGATCAAGCACTTAATTGCCATATTAATATGCAGTGAAAATATTCGAAAACAGACAAAATGAGGCAATTTATCTAAAGGTTGTCGGATAATTTGTCTATTCATTGCTTTCACTTCAACAGCGGCATAGTTCAGAGTGCACTGTCCAATTCTGAACTATTAAGATAGCCAACTGTTCGATCTATGCTTTTCAGAACATATAATAGATGTTCACTCTCCATTAAATTTGAGTTCTTCAGTTGATGGAATGCTATGCCTTCTCTGCTAATTTGAAGTTGTCGGTTTATATTGATTATGTGAAGTTGATCTCCTTTTATCATCTTGCGAATGTTGAATCATTTCTGTTTATTAAAAAAATACTTGTTCTTGAAACTATGCGCTTCAGATGTATCTTGACGATGCCATTAATCCCTCGCGAGTTTGTATGTGGAAATAAACATGTATGTGATTCTACCCATCAGTGTTATACCTAAATAGCAGAAAAATTATTTTGCACATAAACTTCAGTGCTGCTTGGTATTTGAAGCAAGTATTGGCCTTTCTCATTTACACCTACGTTAGTCGCTTATGCGAATTTTTTTGCAATAGATTAAAGTGCTTCTCTTTGATAGGAAAAACGCTCAGACTGGAGTGTAAAAACTGTGCAGTTCTTGAACAATCTTCGAAATTATCCTGAGTGGACACCACGCATTCAGTACGTCAAATTGAACGCCATGGTGTCTAAAAGTGAGCTGACTACTATCCCGTCTTTACCGCTCATTTTCAGTTGAGAGGGCAGTGATGATTCGCATTACTTAGGCTTTCAGCTGGAACCAGCAGTTCATGTATGTTCAAATGTTAATGTTTGCCCGAACATATGCTGATGGCGACAAAAGATATGAATTACAATGATCTCGCAATCCTAATCAGAGTATCCTTTTGCATTAAATCCCGGGACCGACTATCTGTTAACTTCTGCATAGTTTGAATAAATGAATACCTTCTTCTGTTTAGCCACTCCGAGGTGCCATTGATATTATTTATTGAATATCAGCGAAGCGTATAAAAAATACAGTTAATAATGCAGCATGAATATTACAACAGTCATGGTGGTTTACGTTTCGGTAAGGTTTGCTATTTTCAGATTCTAGATTGGTCAAACTGATTTTCAAATTCTTAAATCAAAGGCTTTCAACCCCAGCGGAAAACGTAAGAAATAAATTTTTGGATCGCATAGGAAGAACTTCATTTTAAAAAACGTTCACCGCTCAGATGTTCTAGGTCTTTCAACTTATCATTGAAGACCTGACACTTGGAGTCTGAGTACAAATTCCAAGTGGCACGTCTTCAATGATTAGTTGCAAGACCTATACCCATAGGCTGTGAGTGTTTTTAAAATGAAGTTTTTCCTATGCGACCCAAAAATTCATTTCTTAAGTTTTCTGCTGTTGTTTTGAAGCCCTTTGATCAAATAATTTGTCAATCAGTTTGACCTTTCAAGGCTCTGAAAATAGCGAACCTTGCCGAAACGTAAGCCACCACGACTGTTGTATTATTCATGCTGCATTGCTAACTGTATTTTGATACGCTTCGCTGATATTCAATAAATAATATCAATGACACCTCGGAGCGGCTAAACCGAAAAAGTATCCTTTTAATTTCTGTTTCTTTTCGTAATATGTTTGAATCCATAGCGTGTATTGATCTGCTGGAAACGAGTTTTTGATAGATAGCGAAAACACTAAACTCTCCAGAAAATAAGAAAAAAATAGATTCTGAGTGTTATTCTTTCGGCGCCATTCCTATATTTACGTCGTTCCCTCATGCAAGTAATTTTAGACAGCATTCGAACAGGCGGAGAACATTCCTCAAGAAAGAACACTTTTCCGCTTGCACTGCGAAAATGCTGTCTCGGGCGTGAGTTTGATGATAAAGTAATGCAGCTTCTACAGGTACCTCTCGTTTTATGTCACATCCTATGTTAAGGTGTTTATCAGATACAGTCACTTCATCACCACCTCTTCTAGTGAAGCAATCGAAAATTCTTTTGGAATTAAATCATAATGGATCGACAGGATATCTGACATAGGATTAGATTATCGTTTAGATATGACTGTCATCATCGGCTCTTCAGAATACGCGCATGGAGACCTCTGATCTGAGAGGCTTTTGTGTGATCGAAAAACACGGTAGCGTACTGAGAGCGCGGTTTACCACCACTTTTTCAATTCGTTCTGCAATTGACCGCAGGCGTACTTTGGAGCTGCGTTACTACGATGAACAAAAGCGAATGGCAAGCGCGTGACCGTCAGTTTTTCTTAAAACTTGCCTTTTCAAATCCTTCATATTACGCTCATAATTAGCGCGTGTGGCGCAGTGATTAGAAGTGAACTGCGGCGCACAACTGATCATGCGATGGCCGGTGGTTTGATCACGAGCATGAGGCGCACCAAGCCTTGCGTATTACCGAGGTTGGTGAATTTGCACCAGACATGTCTGGAAGGACAGCAACACTGACTCGATAGATCACTAAGCCATCGAGAGGCATTTCAACCCTAAGGGACGACGTGTACCACGTGGGGTGCACAAATGTTGCAAAGCCTTTCTCGGTGTATAAAAGCTTTTTCTCAGAAAAACAATCATTCAAAGGCTTAGATCTCTGCTGTTTCAAAGATCTGTTCGGTTTTAGAAAAGGACTTCTTATTATATTGCAGTAGCAAAAATCAGTTATGCTTCACACTCAATTTTCTTACTTTGCTCGGTTGGGGCTTCGATATTTCTCGCTACCAAAGTTTTATTAGAGTTAGTTAGATAGCCCAAATATCGAGAATTCTGATGATATAAATGGTTTTTGAAAGGTTACCATTTGGCCCTGTAAAAGCGAAAACAAGTTTACATTTCTGCCTGTAATGTTGCCCAACCGCTTTTACGTCAGGGGTGGTTTTTTGGTACTTGTGGATAAATTCTATAGCTCAAAGGTATCTTATCGTGATGCAAAAAAAAAGGAATTATCATGAATGAATCTTTTACAAAAGTTCCTTATAAAGAGTAATAACTTCTTTTAAAATCCTTCATTTTACAGCGATAATACCGCGTTCTTGCAAAAAAAATAAACAAACTTACAACTTCTATTGTGCATTTGTATAGCTCCGTGCTCGAATGTAGCTTGAGAGCACATCTTCCACAACCAAACATTTCTAATAGAGTCTACATGGAGGTAACTCCATTTTATAGTTCGAGTAAGTGTAGGAAGAACGCGCATTCATTATTGCGTATGATACGGTACTTCCTCTATCAGCACCCATATTAAAAAAGCGTATTTTTCCCCCTCTTCGAGACATTCTAGTAGTTATTTGATACCTTAAAGACTGAAAAATTGAAAAGGTGTGCTTTATTTTTTTGAAGATCTTGAATTACGGTGTAACAGTGAAGAGAAAATGTTATCTAACACTTATGCATTTTTCGATGAACAAAGCTTTTCCTCAAGAAGTTTCTTAATTTTTCGATAGCACACTATTTCTGATTATTCAAGAAATCTCTTTATTGCGCTACTATACTGAATTTAAGATTATCTTTCACGTCCAGAGCGTATACCTTCCACCGGTATGTGGATGAATCTTGCAACATTAACATCAAGCCGTGCTCAATAACCATTCGATAGCTTAAATCTCGAGAAATTCAGTAATGTGCTTACCGTTACCAGAGCGGCTATCGATTAACTTTGACATTGTTGAAATATTCCATTATTATCTTTGCTTCAGCCAACACGAAGATGTTAATGCACGTTTATTTCGTACAAAAATACAAAACAAAATAACACAAAATGAACGTGTATTAACAACCTCGTGTTTGCTGAAGCAAAGATAATCACGAAACGAGCTTGTCTTTTGAAAAAAGTCTCTTTGCGAGCTGTAACAAAAGGAACATAATTGTGTTTTGCACTTGAATATTTCTTTGCTAGACACGATTTTTCTCTCAAGTTTTCACACCCATTCGGTGGCGCATATCTTAGCGATTTAAATAAAATGCTTGATTTTTGAGAAAGACTTCTGAATAGTTGTTACAGCTAAAAGGATAATGGGTTTTACATTCGAGGTGCAAAGCACGCTACGTGTAAATTGCGCTCCACGATTGGCAAGACGTCAAGTTGGAAGTCAATGATTTTCTACCTGTAACAGCGCAATGAAACGTCTCCTCCAAAAATCAAGTTTATCACTGAGATCGTTGAAAATTGTACTATCAAATGGTTACTGAATATCTAAATGAAAGTTGATGTTCAGCAAAAGATGCCTAAATGCAAGAGAAAATTTTACTTTAATTTTGCATAATATTATAAAAAACCATTTGAAAAATGAGATAAATTCTTTAAATTCTCGATGTTCAAGCTATTGAAAACCTACTAAAACGTCATAAAGAAATGAAAGATACGTCTTCTTGAATATGGGTGTTGATAGGGAAAAAGTAGCGATTTCTGGAAACACACTAACTAATCTGCAAGGGAGTACCCTGCTTCTGCAGCGCCGATTTCACAAAACTCTGCCACCACGCGTCAAATTGGCCAATATCCTGAGTCGCCTTCAACAAATAAGTCTCTCTCAATCCTCCGAGAGAGACTAGCGAGAAACTCGTGGGTACCCAGCCTCTACGTTTAGAGTCTAGCAAGCAATACGTTGAGTATCAAAATGCTAGAAACAGCAATAAATATGAGCCTTATTCCCCTGACCTTGAAGGAGCCCCCAGTACCGCAGCGCTGGGTAGGATGAGTACGGAGAGGCTGCTAAAATCTCGGAGCCAAACTAGGCTGTCAAAACCGAAACGAGCCAAAGAGACGATTTGTACCTACAGAGCAATAACACGTGCTCACGAATTAGCCATAAAAGATCTATTGATTCAAGCAAGAGCGATAAGGTAAGGCACAACTGGCGTGACTGAGACGAGAAAATCGTCCTTTTGACGCTGTTTATGCCAACGAAGAAGATTCTTGGAACATGCAATAGCAGAGGTGTCGGCGGCGTTAGCGTCCTCGTCAACTCGAATTTGATCGTGAACATCGATTCATTTGAACAACTAATATCCCCTATCGGACGATTACGGCTAAAACGTGTGGTTCAATGCCGGCCTTGACCATCTTCGTTGCTTACGTGCCAACATCAAGCTATGACTAAGGCAAAGTCGAAGCGTTCTTTAAGGACCTCGAAAAATTCTTCAGAGAAGATAATACATTCTTCAAAGTCATTGTCGGAGATTTTGATGCAAAAATTGGACCTAGAAGAACTCTTAAGAACACCACATTGGGACCCACGGACTAGAATGGAATGAACAGGGTGAGAGGTTATCTGAGTTTATCATTGCGACCCAAACCATTCATGGTAACTCACAGTTCCAAAAGCCTTGCTCTCAACGATGAATGTGGGAGTCTCCGAATGGTGAGTACCATAACGAGATAGACCACATCTAATTGAATCGAAGGCTTTCCCTGAGCGATGTCGCAGTTCTTCCTATGTTCCACACGGGATCAGACCATGGCATCATTCGCACGACGTTCCGTTCTCCGATGAAAGGAGAGGAAGCCGCTAAATTCAGACAATGAAACCCCAGAATTGCCATAAACTAGGATGTATTCAAATCATTAGCCGTGTCTTGGGAAGATACCGCTGTCGACAAATCGACGAAGGATGCAGCTGCCTCGTTGAATATCTTAACGTTAGCGCTATGAAAGCCGAGAGTCCTAAAGTCACGAGGAAACGCTTGTCTCTACAGACACTTGAGCTGATACGTCAACGTGGAATCGCATGAGCTACAGGCATCCGAAACCTTACGTCCGAAATCGCGAAACGCTGCAGAGAAGCGATAAAAGAAGACCTCAAAGAGGGACGAGCAGCAGTTATGGCAGAAGCTGCAGAAGCTGGGAAGAGCATTCGCAAGCCAAGCGAGGCTTTGCCAATTATAAGAACAAGATGATTGCACTCCGATACCCTGACGGGACACTTACAGCTTCGAGAAGGGCTATGGAGAAAATCATCCACCAATACTTCTCGGATCTCTTCGCTAGCCATGTCCTCTTACCGTCATATAAATTGAAAGAGGATGAACAGGTCGTTCCACCGGACCTCCCATCCAAAATCCGACATACTACATCGTCGGTGAAGAATAGAACAACACTTGGTCCAGACAATAGTAGACCAGAACACCCGAAGAATCTGCCGCCAGTTCTCATCAACACCCTGGCTCGGCTCTTCACTCGCTACTTGTCAGAATGCAAGGTCCCTATTCAATGGAAAATCAGCAAGACCGTATTGTTGTTTGAAAAGGGAGACCTTCATGACATAGGGAATTATCGCCCAATCTGCTTGCTGCCCGTTGTCTACAAACTCTTTACTCGAGTCATCCTAAACAGGATTGACAAAACACTGGACGAAGGACAGTCATGCGAACAAGCAGGGTTCCGGAAAAGACTTAGTACCATGGACCACATCCACACGATTACAAGACTCATCGACGTCTCACGAGAGTACAAACAACCACTCTGTCTCACTTTCATCGATCTGAGGAAAGCCTTTGATGCAGTGGAAACAGAAGCGGTTATAGAGGCTCTGGATTACCAGGGCGTCCCTACTCGGTACATAATGATCCTTCGTGAGCTTTATAAAGATTTCACGACCAGAATATCTCAATTCTACAACAATATCACCATTGACGTAAGAAGAGGGGTTCGACAAGGCGATACAATTTTGCCAAAACTATTCACTGCCACCTTACAAAACGTCATGCGAACATTAGAATGGGACGAAATGGGAGTAAAAATACACGGTCAACAATTAAACCATCTTCGCTTTGCTGACGATATCGTTCTCATAACACCAAACATCAGCCAAGCGAAACGAATGTTGACCGATTTCGATAACGCCTGTGGAAAGATTGGTCTTCAACTGAATCTAACGAAAACAATGTTCATGAGGAGCGGATGGATTTCTAATGCCCCATACACGCTCAACGGAACGACAATCGAATGCTTCAGTTACATCTATCTAGGTCGTGAAATCAACATGATGAACGACCTAGCCCTGGAGTCGAGCAGGAGGAAACGAGCGGCTTGGGGAACGTTTAAGAGCATCGAAGATGTAGTGAAGAGGACAAAGAACATTCGACTCCGTGCCCACCTTTTCGACTCGACAATTATCCCTGCCCTAACGTATGCAGCAGAAACCTGGTCGCTACGTAAGCCGGACGAAAAATCACTTGGCGTTATCAAACGCGCAGTCGAAGGTCGATGCTAGAAGTATCCCGTATCTCGCAAATGAGAGAAAGGATATGAAGTTCCGACCTACGTCAACGATCGAAAATCAGAGACGCCGTTCTACACGCCAGGATATCGAAAATAGGTGGGCCGGACACGTGATGCGCTTCAACGACAACCGATGGACGAGAGCCGTTACCGACTGGATTCCTCGGGACTTCAAGCGTTCTAAAGGAAGACCACTGACCCGTTGGTCCGATTTCTTCACGAAAGCGATAGAAGAAAGATATGATGCTCAGTGAATCCCTAGAGCGAGGAGGACCCACTGGGCCACTCTTGCACGCGATAGGGAAAAATGGAAGAGTTGCTGGTACCCGCTCGAGTCACTCGACGATCAACCTGACAACAGGTGATACAGGTGAATCGAATTGCGGATTATTGAGAGGGCAGCTTTTTTTTGGGCTAGTTGGGAATTAGTGTCTCTTATATTTAATGATTATTGATTCATCTCGATAAGTTTATGTTTAAATTTGTGCGCAAAAGCAAAACCACCTTTCGGTTCGGCGCTTTCTTCTATGTACTATAACAGTTCTTATGGTAGTCGAAAGGGATCTTCTGCTTATTAAATCTCACAATAAAAAATTCCGTTTACAACTGTGAAGTGATTTCTTACATGCATGTAGGAGTTATTTGAGCACCAATAGCACCTGAGCATGTAGAGGAAATCGTAAGTTATGCAGTCGATGAGACTCACCAGAAATTTTCCATGTGGTGGAAAAAGATCTCTTCAACGAACACTTTATCCACTTTGAGGGCACGCTGTCGTGAAACAGAGACTTACTGTACGTTTATTTCTTTTCACCCTAATTTCATACAACGAGTACTTTCTGCTACGAAGTCCGGAGAAATTTTTTGTTTCGCTCTCATCCTGTATATGCATTAGGATTATTTTCTCTACACAGCCGTACTTTCGCCAAGCAAATAACTCTTGTGTGTCAAGGAAAAACGCTACTTGACATTTATGAACAAAACTTGTAGTGTAACTGTGAGAATTAAACCATTTCCAGAAGGAAAGTTGAAGCTGTTTTGTCGGCCCGTAGAAGCGCAGTCACCATCGTTTTGTGATTGGCAGATCATCGATGAACTTTGGAAAAGCTCTTTTATCATTGGTAGCTCTGATCATAACTGCTCTTCTTTCTTGATAATCTTCTTTTATAGCTTTTCTGCAGCGTATGCAAATTTGCTCGACTTTTTGGTGGCTTTCAGTGCGCACAATTGCGTATTTGTGTGTCAATCGAGTGTTCTTGAAAATAAGCGACTCTTGGTGACTTTCGCATTCCCAGCTATCGTAGCGCTAGCGTGAAGATGCTTGATAAGCCCATTGTATTCTTCGCTGATAATTTTAATAACAGCATCCTCCCAAAAGCAGACTAATTATTAAAATAATACTGGGTTGTGGTAGTTTTCAAAAGTTATTTCTTGGCGGCTGTTTTATTTTCAACGAAAGACGTACGCGTACTGCGCAATGTAGCTCATGACGTAATCCTGTGTAGAATTTTGGAATAACAGCAACTTCGGTTAGGAAAGGCTTTCGATTTACTATCATGTGGTCTATTTCGTTATGGCACTCTCCAGCTGAAGGCTACAGTGTCCACCGTTTAAAAGGAGGCTTCTGTAATTCAGTAAATCATAACTTTCGTGTCGAGTGTTTTCTAAGAACACAGCTCAAAATTCAATATGCCTTGCAATCATTTCTGAGCCACGCATGTCAGTGGTCTGTTAGAGGAGGACTGTCTTATAGAGCCCGATACACGTGTTTCGATCTTGCCATCTCGTCAATCAGGCAGTTACCCTTTCTCGTCTTTTGCTAATCTCTGTGGGTGCTCCAGTCCCCACACTAAGAGTTCGCGACGACGAACGTTTTACACTCTATGTTCAGTGAAGAACTCACTAAACACAGAGTGTTGCACACTCGATTGCTCGTGGCTAGTATATTCAATCTATCATAACTTTCGTTTCCAGTGTAAAACGTTCCTCATCGCCAACTCTTAGTGTGGGGACTGAGCACCCACAGAGATTAGCAAAAGACGAGAAAGGGTCACTGCCCGACTGACGAGATCGCAAGATCGAAACACGTGTAGCGGGCTCTATAAGTCGGCCCTCCTTTAACAGACCACAGACATGCGTGGCTGAAAAATGATTGCAAGGCTTCTGTAATTGTTACCGTCGACAGCTTTCGCTGTAATGATAAATTCATGAAACGTCCCGCCGCGCATCTTTTACTCTGATCCACCGGTCTGAATGTGGCGTTCTTCGAGCGTCATTTCACGTCAAATTTTTGCACCAGATGTCTCCGCTGTCATAGACAGCGTGAAAAGAATGATGTTTTCTCATCTCAGCCAGGCTAATGAGTCTCACCTTATCATTCCTGCTTTCATTATTCAGTTCCTCTATAGGGGATTCGTATGTAGGTAGTAAGCGCATTGTGTGAAGGTCCTTACCATAGTACGCTAAGATTTAGACAGCCTGATAAATAATGGAATTTTAGCATCTTCTCCGTACTCGTCCGTCCCAGCAATGCCGCATCGGCTGCTCATCAGTGGATAGAATAGTGAGACCAGAATTTCGTGCTGTGTTCACCTTTTTATATCCAGCGCATGGCCTTTCGAAAAGAGATGAGTTTGTTTACGGGCGGCAATTTCTAACCACCCTCCAAGTGTAACTGTCAGTCATTTGCTGCGACGTTTCGATTGTTTAGACTGAAGGAAGGCAGATGAGGAGCGAATTGACGCAGCAAAGACAGGAGGTTCCTCTTTTTTCAGCTGCATGTCGTGATAGTACGTGACCACTTTTGCTTAATATCTGATGCCCTATAGGTCACGCATAGAAGTGCAACGTGGCCATGCGACTGCAGACCAGAGTACAGTCTATGAGGGAGACCTGTGGACTGGTAGACGCGATAAGTAATAAGGGAGCCATGTGGAAACAATTTGAGGAGAATAGTGGATGCTGACAACACTGGCGAATTTTTTGCAATTATCGATATTGTATGCTGAGGAACAAGTGAGATATTTAACTAAAATATTGCTTGTTTAGGGGAAATGTAGGGCATTTTTTCAACACAAGATGAACATAAATGACTCTGCAAATAAGCATTGTTCACAACCGCTCGCAATCAGAAAGTTTTTTCCGAGGAAGTCAGGAAGAAAAAGGTAAAAAAGAAGAAATTCTGACATAAGTCATTATCTATACTGATTCCCACATATTTTATCGTAATCGGCCCCCAGAACATGGTTGCAAGTAAATTGGTATTGAATAGTCATTAGTAATTGTTTCTCACTTACACCTTATCTTATCATAAGTATCCAACTCTTTTCCTAAGGAATAACGCAGAACGATTTTGATGAAATGGTATTCTCTTGTCAAAGTCCTCTCTTCACGTTACTTGCGGTATGGAACGCAGATGGAAACATCTGATCGCAAAGTTGCTAGGTATTTTATCAAGAAATTTTATGTAATGCTTTTGCACACTTTTCGCTTCCAGAACTTCTGATTCCGCTTCTCCTTCAGCTGAGCTTAGTCCTACCTTCTAGCAGATAAGAAATGAGGAATAATAGTAATTTGTAATGTCGCGAAGGTTCCACAAATTTCGTAAGTGTTCAGGTGTGACTCATGTCACCATAGTTTGGTCAACATCGTATTGAAGTTTTTTCGTGTTTGGAGCAAACTGACACTCTTCTTTCACTCTGTCAAAATAGATGTGAGAATCAGCTTGTTACAGGTGACCGAGAATACGACTGAGAAAACTACTAGCATTACAATCACTAAGTCGGAAAAAGCATTCGATCAAACACACGTGTTGAATGCGACCGGCTTACATTATATCACACATGCACCGCATATTAATTATATCACATAGTGTAACATAGGAAGGTTATACAGTTCTCTTCACCTATACTAGCTACATTAGCAATCACTAGGAGAGTCGGACGTTCATCACTTTTTTCCAAACATTTCTTCTCGTTTCCTTCTTCTATTCTCATCGTAAAATTCTTTCAATGCCGTAAACACCTCTCTTAAATGGAGTTATATCATAGCCTCCAATTTTCGCGATTCAAGTTTTGTCAACGTACATTTTACAATTCTTACTACCTTCACACTCTTCACTCTAACGACAACTATTTCCCTAAAGACTCTATACTTATTTCAAAGAATGAAGTACTTATTTCAGCGTTCTTTGATGATCTCCAAATAGACGATGGCGCCAAACATGTTTTGAAGGCTATCATTGGCAAGGAATCGATTTGACGACGATGCTGTTGCTACTATGAGCCCTCAGGTATGGAACACTGTCGCAGTTTTCTTCTTATTCGTGATTTTTCTCTCAGTTCTCAAAATAGGCTAAGCTTCAAAGTGCTCATTACTTCCATTGATGAAATTTCGCATGTAATTCACCTTAATCCTGTATATAACATCAATGACCAGCGAGTGATTCGAGCAGACTGCAGTAACATTAACACTTCTCCCTCTAGTGTTTTGAAGGTTTCCATGAAATCCTCTTTTTTCGAATGATTCAAACAGTGTTACAGCATAATCTGGCAATGTATGTAAGCCCTTTATGAGCACTGTTATTGGCCGTAAATATAGTGCAATTAAAACAGTTGCACTTTAGATGTGCTCATAACAGAGAATACATTCTCAAAATATATTATTCTTGATCGCGGTCTCACAATAGTCAACTTCACTGATATTATACTATACCTCAAAATTTTTTATGTAAAAGTATCATATCTAGTTGTTAGTAGATGTTTGCCTGACATGTGAAACCCAAACGGTCATGTCTTTTGCCTATCCTTTGGCACGGGTAAGTCGTGTCTCAGGCCTTCAGCTCAAAGCACATGACATCGTGTGAACATCTGGTTGTCTAATTTGGTGGAAACTTCGGATAATTCTCGTTCACCTTCATAAAGTTTTCGAGCTGTACTCAAGGAGAAAATCCAAATTGTGAAAAAGGTAGACGCGAAGTTTACTGCTGTTTGACTTGCTTCAGAACAGCTACGTCGATTGTGCTATGATAGACACCATAAAATTTGGTTTATGAGCTTCCACTGTCAAATTAACCACACTTGGGGCAAAATTTTTTCACCTTTGTATAGTCTGTAAGGTAAGGGTTGTCAGAAAGGTTTGGGAGTTTAAAGTCCCATAATGCATGCTTCATAATTTGTTTCTTAGAAATTTCAGCGTTTGCAATGTAAATCTACTTCTTGCTATCACACCAATCAGTCGCTACCAGTAGGAGCCACTGAGCACCAAACGTGTAATGCAAAGCGACTTTACAAAATTGTCTTCGGATAACAACCAGGAGGGAAGGGATAAAACCAGTGAAGCAGGCAATAAAGTGCTTGATTAGTATGAGATAGAAATTGGTCAAAAATAATCAAAGTTTTTGAGATTGGTAAAATCGTAAACTGCGGTCGCACAGCCTTTGTGTATATAGCGACACAAAGTTCAGTCAGTGTACGCAGTCCACTTTCAAACACAAAGAAAAACTAAATATGCTGGCTCACGAGTTTTCGAAATTATTCAAAAGATAATGGCATTCCGCTAGATCTAAATTCTCTAGATGACCGAAAGTCGTGCATTATCTGCCAGTCTTTGACCATCAGAGCGTAGTGACGTTGATGAGGTGGAGCTGATCTTCTTGTCTATTCATAAACATTGATTCACCTTCTACTTATCTGGAAGCACCTTCCTCGGAGCCATGTGCTTCAGGTGGATATTGGGGATCCCGTAGAGATCTCACGCAGCTTCGTTCCCGATGCCTTATCAATAAATGAAGAGACGAAGCTTGAAGCTCAACTCTCATGTACAGGCTAACATGCACGTGTTTTCATTCACCGATCACTATACTCACATTGTAGTACGATTTTCCTTAACAATGGATTTGATAGTTGGACCCTATATTGAATCGCCATTTTTATCTTCTCCTATGTGAGATTTTAATCACCATGGCTTAACATGCTTGTATTTGAAAGGAAAAGGCAAGGAAGAGGGTGAAAAAGCACGAGAATTCTTTAGCAACCTCAAGAATTATCACCTTCTCCTGAATCCTGAATGGGCACGATTCATTCCATACGTGAAGCTGAACGCTACTGTGCCTAAAAGTGAGTTGACTTATAACCCATCTCTACTGTTCCTCTTAGACGAAGAGGGCGATATTCGAGCCATACTTTTTTAGTCATTCAGATGGAAATAGCTCTTCAAGTGCTTGCAAATGTAAATGTTCTCTCAGAACATATGCTGATGATGCCAAAAGATAAGGACAAGAATGATCTAGCAATGCAAGTCCAGGTACCGCTTTGATTTTTTTTTCTTGTTGTAGTATGTTTGAATCCAAAAAAGTACTGATCTTCTGGAAACGGTTTATTTGATAGGGAACATGCGAAAGAAAACGGTAAAATACGATTTCCCTATTTCGATCAAATAACAAGTGGATAGAATAGTTCTTAGAAAGGCTTAAATCGTCGAGATCACGAGTTAGTGATGCTCGATGGCCTGTATGAGCAAGAAGAGCACGAAGATTAAGCAACTGTCGTTTGATACTACTTAAGTTTACTGCTATAATGGAGAGGATCGCCGCAAGTATTTCTTCGATGTCTACCATGAGTCATACGTCTACTCTTGACTGTTTATAGATCTCGCCGAAAACAATGATGGTAACAGGATGACATGTTTGAGCCTGTTGTGAGGTCTGTTACGACACTTATGCAGTAAAAAGGAGCCTGCTTCGCTCCTCCAGATTCCTCAGTGCACAGTGTCCTATGGTTGGGCAGGTCTATTGGAGATATACTCCTACATATAAAAGAATCGGCGTCGTATGTTAGATCACGGTGAGTCAGATGAAAAATTACCCGACATTGCAGCGACCACATCTCAAAGGATATCTCCAATGGATCAGCCGAGGCAAAGGGCAATGTGCTACTGAGGAGCCTTAAAGGGGAGACAGGCACTTTTGTAGCAGTATATAAGTTTCGTAACAAACCTCTTAACAGGTTCAAATATGTTATCATCTTATCGAATTATTTACTAAAAAAAATCCTTACAAACACAGCGCAGGACTAAACGCTCTCACAAAAGGCTCTCGGTGGGATATTTGAGTATTATTCTACCAAAACCTATTCAGATAGTGATTATTGCCAAGGTCTCAGAAAGCATTCGAACCAGCGGACGACATTCTTTAGGAAAGGACACTTTTCCGCTTATATTGCAAGAATGCTGTCTCATGCATGAAATCAATGTTAAAGTAATGCAACTTCTGTACTCGTCTTTCGTGCTCGTATCTCACTTTATGTTGAGAGTTTGTTGGATCTAGCAACTTCATCACGAGCTCTTCAAATTGATAATTCGAAAATCGTAAGAGAAATAAAGTATAACGGATCGGTGAGAATTAATTGTTGCATCGGAATTTCGCTTGAATATGATTGTCATATCAAGGGTTCTTCAAATTGTGCGCATAGAGACCTTTGACCTGAAGGCGTTTTGTCAAGTTGAAGAGCACGGGAGAGCACTATGAGTGCGGTTTTTCACGACAATTTCAATTAGTTCTAAGAGCGAACACAGGCACACCCTCGATATACGTTACTACGACGAACGAAATTCGAATGGTGAACGCGCAGCGGTGAATCTTTCATACAACTTACTCTTTTATTTTTTTATAAATTGTGCCCTTTGATTTGTTTTGCATCACCTTCGCAGTTACCATAATACACTTAATGAATTTTGATATAGATATTTTCAATTTACGTGTTTCACAACGTAATTCTTCGCTTTAGCTTCTAGCGGATGTATAAATTTGTTGAGTTAAGCGTTTTCTTTTCCTTAAAGAAGTGATCAAGAAATAGATAACTAGAAGTGCGTTTAGAACGAAACTTGCCAACCAGCAGTGCAACTTTCATTACGAAATGCTGATTAAACGTAGAATCATATTTGAATGCGCAGTACAAATTTTGCTATCGCAAACATCAGTTTTAACGTGGGTAAATTATCCTGTCGTGCAAACCAAATTTCGCCTTTTCTTCCGTTTAAGGAAGCTACGCGTCATTACCAATAGAAGTGCGACTACCTATTGTATATGAAAGCCGCAGTGCGTTTTATGAGGAATCCGTTCTAATGATTTTCAATAAAAGAATTTCGATGAAGCCTTCATCATGAACTCCTTTTATCAATTTCAGCTGCGGTCCGGTGACAAAGTACTGATTACTGAGCAAGTTCGTATTTGGCAAAATTTTCAACTTTTTACTCAAAATCCGTCGCCGTTCAAATTACTAAAATGTCGCTCTCCTTTTGCCCTCCTTCCCTCTTCTCTTCATGTCTCTTATATCACTTCATTTGATTTGCATTCTCGAACACATATGCTCTGATGCTTTCAAGCATCTCCATCAACCGGTAAACGAGAAAACTTGCTAACTTCTCATAGGTTTGAAGCTGTCAAAGGACGTCAATGAATGGCCTATAAATCTCTCATAATAATCACTGTCTCTATTCATCTACTTGTTCGGAAAAGTCTGCATGGCACAGTAATACGATTGTATTTTCGCTAACCTTCCCGTGCTATCGCCTCTTCGTAACTGCAATGACGTCAGTTGGCACTGCATTACAGTTGTTCTTCCTCTGACATTGCTCTTGAGAGTTATCCCATCAAATTGAATCCATTAGAGTACTGGGGGTTAGTATCATGGAGCGAACAAAATAGAATGAACTGATTTCAACCTAACTGTTCTTCAGGATACATGGCGGTTTTCTTCTATCTTCAGCAGATGATTTGTCTCCATGGCATCCTTCTTCTAGAGTTCGCATTATGCTAATGCCATAAAACTCCTACTTCTAAGATTTTTCTATCAAACACCTTCTCAGAGAGAAAATGCAGCAGCTTCGCGTTGCATGTGTTTTCTGTGCGTTGTTGTTCTCACTTAGTATTTACATTTGGCTCACAAAGCCAAAAACTGTCATGGCGTGACATTTGGAGATGGTAGCAGAGAGTTTTCGTCTGAAGTCGATAACGTAAGTCTCTTTACTTTTCAATCACTATAGTGCTAACGACAATTGCGGTATTGTCATATTTAGGAAAAAATGACATCTTGATTCCTAATGTGTCCACCTGTATACGATTTAGTCGAGTTTACTTCTCAACAATCGCCGCACCGCTGACACTGTTCCCATAGAATGCGGGATTTGGGTGACGCCATCGATTAGTAAGCCCAAGATAAGACAAAAAGTTCTAGTGTTTGTACATTCTATGAGATTACAATGAAGATTCCTTGCTTTCAGGCTAATTAGCGAATACATAATGCGTCTAAAACTCTGTCACTATAGTCGAATAGTCGAATTAGTTTACGGCTAAACTTCTTGTATAATATGATACTTACATAATAAATAATCTATAACAATTTCCAAATTCCGTCTTTTTTGTGGAAATAGTCCAGCAGTGGAGTGTAATGAGTCTGAGTGAATTGCATGAAGTGTGACAAAATTATGCCGAAAGGCTGAGGTGAATAAGACATAAGCTGGGTCTGAAAGAGCTGTTTTAGAATATACCACACTAGTAAAATATTTGAGAAGTAATTCAGAAAAATTGAATGACTCCTTCGTTGATCTTCATCATGATAATCTCTTTTCATTATTCGGTATTCGACTGAATTTTCAGAGGTAGATCGTGAAGTCGCAACACTTTTTTCTCATTGATGGAATAGCGTACTCCTTCCAAGCTGAAAATACATCTGAAAGAACACACTGGCTGCTACCGTAGGTAGATATAAGTTTGTGAATTAGTGAAAAGTTTGTCATGCTTTGAAAATACCGAGTTTGTCCTCACCTAGAAAAAGGGAAGGACGCAGGTTAACGGTGGCAAGATAACAGAAAATGGCCAACTTCGTGCTAATCTGATCAGCACCTTCGACAGTAAAACCACCTTAGTAGCTTTGCGTGACGATATCATTTCATACACCAAACATCAGCCAAGCGAAACGAATGTTGACCGATTTCGATAACGCCTGTGGAAAGATCGGTCTTCAACTAAATCTAACGAAAACAATGTTCATAGAGGAGCGGATGGATTTCTAATGCCCCATTCACGCTCAACGAACGACAATCTCCGAATGCTCAGTTACGTCTATCTAGCCGGGAAACACTAGATGAACGACCTAGTTCCGAGTTGAGCAGGAGGAAACGTGCCGCTTGGAGAACGTTTAAGAGCACCGAAAATGTAGTGAAGAGGACAAAGAACATCCAACTCCGTGCCCACCTTTTCGACTCGACAATTTCTCTCCCTAACGTATGCAGCAGAAACTGGTCGCTACGTAAGAAGGGTGAAAGATCACTTGGCGTTATCGAACGCGCAGTCGAAAGGTCGATGCTAGGAGTATCCCGTATCTCGCAAATGAGAGAAAGGATCCGAATTCCGACCTACGTCAACGATCGAAAATCAGAGACGCCGTCCTACACGCCAGGATATCAAAAAATAGGTGGGCCGGACACGTGATGCGCTTTGACGACAACCGATGGACGAGAGCCGTTACCCACTGGATTCCTCGGGATATTGAGCGCTCTACAGGAAGACCACTGACCAGCTGGTCCGATTTCTTCACGAAAGCGATAGAAGAAAGATATGATGCTCAGCGAATATCTAGATTGAGGGAGATCCACTGGGCTACTCTTGCACGCGTTAGGGAAAAATGGAAGAGGTTGCTGGTACCCACTCGAGTCACCAACTCTGAAGGTGAAACGTAATTCCATTTTTGCTTTTACGGCAATCTACAGAAAGCTTTTTGTTCATGATTTATACTATCAAATGAGCTTCAAACTTTGAACGGAAAGATATCCGCCGAGCGAGCAAAGAATCCCGAGTGTGAAACATAGTTTTACCTTTGCTGTTGCTAAACTACTGCATACTATAAAAGTTTTTCAAAAGCCAGGTAGAGCGTCGCAGTTATCGGAACATGAACTATCGAATGATTACTAAAGAACTAGGGGAAAAGCTTTCTCCACAGAATAAGGCTTGGCCCCGCAAGGTCTCTTACGCTTTCTTATCGATCACCTGGCATCGCATGCACTGTGCAACATCATTTTTGGCAAACTATTCATTATTTTCCAATCTGAAGCCGGTAATACAACTTTAAAGCATTATGTGCAATGAAGTATATCAAAAGTGATAGATTTCTACCATTATATTCTTTGTACAAGCTCTTATGATTGAGAGAGTGCCAATATCACGGTAAATGCGTAGTAAAAGAGAGTTTTTCGTTCAAACATAAGCGTTATATTTACACAAAAGCACATGAGAGTGTAGAGGAAATGAAATATGGAGAAATTACAGGAAGTCCTAAAGTTTTGCGAAATGGTGAAAAAACCTTAACTAAATGATAAAAATCGCTCACCGGCTGCAATTTGCATTGCGCGTTGCGACTGCAACTGGTGGATTTGAAAGGGTTATTGCGCTGCACCAGTCGAAATGAGAATTAGCTTAATACTCAGCACACTTTTGGAATATAGGGTGTGGGAGTGGCGCTAATATCGACCACGCAGTTGATTAATCGCTCACATGTGAACTGCGACTTTTGTCATTAAACTTAAATTTTGCATTTCGAGTGTACGCATTGCTTCTTAGGCTCAGGCTCACTAGATTTCATTTGGCAAAATGAAATGAAAATGAAAAGTCTAAGTATACAGAACCATAGCACAAAGCTTCCTCTACAGTCCTCGTACGGAAAAGCTGTAGATTTCCATGAAAAGAAGAACAAACTTTCAGAAAGTAGCACAAATAACGCCCCTTCGAGGGGGCGTTGAGATCGCTGCGCACGGCGCAGTTTGAGAGACCAGAGATATTTCGCGCCGAAAATGAACTTTTTTTGGCTACAATAGCGCTCTCAGAGGGCCTCTCAGAACTTAAATATACCACTGCAATCGACGAGATTTAGATGACTCTAAAAGTGTAGGAAAAGGCTCTGCTTAGTAAAAAACACTCTAAGTGCGTAACTTGATATTATTTATACCGCTGAAGTGCAATGGAAAGGCATTTTCAGAAAAAAGATCCACCTTCAATCTTTTTGGATTCAAGCTATCGAATGACTAGCGGAACTCTGAACTAGCAAAAATGGTGCGAATGTCAACCTGACAATGTACTCTGAGCCTTCCATGAGATCTGTTGTGGGCACTTTTACAGTGCAAGGCAAGTGTATCGACCTTCCAGCCTAGTCACTCACACGGTGGCTTTTCGCTCACTCAATACCTCGGGGATCTAGCCCTTCATAGAGCTATCGACGACGACCTTTTTACACCCGACGTAGGGTGAAACAATCACGGTGGCGCTCTTTCAAAGTGCCGAGTGTGACTAATGGTCGATTGCATGCCGTATTGGCTGTTGCGTGGGCATATGTCATCGCAACTGCCTATTTTGAATCATTGTTCATAAACAGTGTAATCTGACAATCACACTGGGCACTTTGATAGAATGCCACGGTGATTCTTTCACCGCAAGTCATGTGTGAAAAGTTCCTCGCCGATTCCTTCCTAAGAGAGGTAAATCCCCGAGAAGTTGACCGAACGAAAAGGCACTGCGCAACTGACGAGGATGTAATACCAAAACACATTTCTGAATTTATAAGTGTCCATAACGACGTCATGAAAGGCTCAAAATACATTAACAGATTATACTGGTCTTAAGCGAGGTTTTGAAATGGTCGGTTAGAATGCTTGTTGCATGAAACTGGATACTCCTCTGATTACAGAGACCATCTCTTACGTGTATCTAAAACGCCCAATAAACATTGAAAAGAAAATGAGTGAAGAATTGGACAAAAGAAGGAGAGTAGCATGAGCCGCATTCGGGCTTTTCAAAGGAGCCATTGACTAAATATCCCGCCTCAAACTCCGTGCTCACCTCTTCTGATCAACAGTCCTCCCAACCAACGCTCCATCATGAAGCAAAGACGTGGACTGATGTTGAGCATTGTCAAAAAAATTTGCACACCGCTCACAAATCACTTGAACGACGTCTCCTCAAATTTAGTCGGCACTCACAAAGTTTAGCCGGGCTACTCTTCTCAGATCTTCGAAAAACTATTCCGTCTTCAAAATTATGTAAATCGTGCATTGATAGCGAACACAGATGAGCCGATCACATAATAAATGAACAGATAACGACAGACGAAAAAAGCAGTCAAGTAAACTCTAACATATTGGAAGCGCTCTCTTGGAATACCTTTCAAAAAATTGACATGTTTTACTGACCAACGTCATCATCTGCTTGCGCCAATGACAACGAGTAGATAATCACGGAATGGGCCTCGTGCACTTCATCATGCTCGAAGCAGACCACCTCTGTAGAGGACAAATGCTCGAGAGAGAATCGAGTGGAAACTTTGTTGAGTCTCTGACTACCAGTGAAGATGAGCCGCCCAAGAAAATGCATAAGCAGTGGAATTTCTGGAAGAAAGTTATTAGCAGGCTGGTTCAGTATATAATCGGAATAAATCTTAATAGAAGTCGTAATCATATATTTGAGGAATAGTTCTCTAGAACAGATGCGTAATCCTAAACTAAATATAGCTCAAACATTCACTGAATGTGCAGAAATTCTGCATAAAACATTTATTCAACCACCAAAAATGTGTACAATCAGTATCGATCAACAAAAACTTACACTAAAAAACCAGTAATCATGAACATTTGATAATTTAGGTGAACGAGAGATGAACAGTTAAACGAGAATCAAAACAAGCAAAGTGTTTAAGCAATAAACAAGCTCTATGTCTTAGGGTTTACATATAGGCTGAATATAGAAGCATTAACTTAACATGTACTTGAGCATTGCTGGCAGTGTATCTTTTGCCATCCTCCTATAGCATTCAGAAAAAGTTTTCTTGTTATAAGGTGGGCGTATGAATAACGCAGCTGGGTGTGACGGGTCAGAGTGCTTTTTGATCAGTTGCTTTTTAACGGTTACAGCGGCGTCTTCACCCTCCTGTTGAGTAAAACATAGAATGCACCGGAAACAAAATGGCCCGAAAAGGATCAAAAACACTATCAGAACCACGCCATAACCTTGTTTTGACACCAAAATCATCAAAGGGTACATACTTATTCCTATCTTGCTTCTCCACTTTCTTACCATGTTCGTGACCGTCCATTCCTCTGAGGACGATCTTAAAATCTGCATTTCATGTAGGAGGCAGCAAATTTGGTTGGAGAGCAAAAAATCACTCTTGGAAATCACATACTATGAAGATGAATGGGAATAAAGGTTATTGAAAACTTACTCAGGTTCGCCACGTTAAGGACAAACTAAATGTTCGTTTCTGACTTGCCTTCCTGTCATTTCTTCAGCTTTGTTATACCTTGAACCTAAAACACTTTTCCTGACAATAAATTCTTCCAAACAATATGCGATTCCGTGAAAAAGTAACCTTTCAGCAGAATGAAAGGTGGGATCCTGTGCAGAAGCAGGCAGTTCGCCAGCTAGCCACGGCGTCAGTATTAGCAGGCGTCTCATAGTGTGCACCGAGTGATTCGTTTAGGTGTTGGTCATCATTTTGACCTAGCGAACCTGCTTTTCTTCTTCTGCAGAAAAGCTCCTCTTCCTTGACCTATTCACATATGAATAAATCATGTACTACAAATGATGAACTGAAATAAACTGTTTAGAAGAGAAATTACTCACATGGCCGATTCGGTAGCGTAGGTGATTGCTCGCTATCCTCCACCTGAAGACAAAAAACAATAAGTATGTTGAAAATGAAAAGAAGGCTTCCTTGAAAAAGGTGTACAAAAGAGCAGGAAGCGGCACGAGAATAATTCTAGTCGGTGGCAGAGGAGCTGAAGCTTGCCACATTATCTACTACTGTGCCACCTCCTCATAGTGTTTATATCGCATAAACTTAGGAGATCCACTGCGTTTGTACAAGTGTAAAGTTCTAGTCAATTTGAGACTTATATCGGCGGATGTGATCTTCCTTGCTATTCCAGCCGTGCGCTGCCTAAGGTTCACATTAATCCACCTAAATAAAGCTAAAATAAATATTAAAGTGCTTAATATTTAGGTTCAGCTTACTCCACTTGACGATCCTCGTGCACAACCGTAATTACTTTGGCGCAATTTGGACCTTGCAGAGACAAATGGTGCCTAAACAATACACTAAAAATTGCACATCCTTCCTCACACGCTGAAATTTGGAGGAAACATACCGCAGTGCACCCATTTCTCCGTATCTTGGGCTGGGCCAGGGCGGCCTACTAGCCAGTCACGGCGCCGGTACCGGCCGGCGTCTCTCAGTGCGCAGCGGGTGATTCGCTTAGGTGTGGGTCATCATTTTGACCCAGCGAATCTGCGCTTCTTCCTCTGGAGGAAGTCTTTTCTTGCTCTGTACTTATCTATAAATCATTTACTACAAATCATGAACTGGAAGAAACTATTTAGAAGAGAAATTACTCACATAGCCGGAGCAGAGTCATGAGCGGGTGGCCGATTAGGTCATGCAGATAATCGAACACGCCGCGTTCGCCGTGCGGCAGCGGCGTGTGCCGTGCGGCCATTGAAGCGGGAAGCAGCGTCGCACTAGTCGCTCTGGCAGCAGTTGGCGTGAACGACCTTACGACTGGAGCGCGTAATCTTCACATCGTTGCGGTTTTGTAATGAATCCGGACCTCTCCCATGAATGAATGAAATTTTGTCTTCAGCAAAGGATGAAATTTGAAGAAGTAACGGTACTCATATGTTAGACGGCACGTCAAATGAATAATCGATCTCACTTGCTAAACAAGATTTTTTCCCGGGAATGCTAATTGTAGCAAAGGTTTGTAGCCGATGTACTATATTTATGTGGTAGTTCAGTGGATTTGTAATGTATTGTGAAGGTTCAGTGGTTTACATGGGTTATAACAAACAATAGGATGGAACCAAACAATGGCGTGGTACCAAACAATGTGGTAGAACCAAACAACGTGGTAGAACCAAACAACCTATAATATACATGCATTACTAAAATGATAATACAATAATATATATATATATATACATGATCACGACATATCGTTATGCGAACATATGCGTAAGTTAATATGGGTGACCGACTGATGAGGAGGATCGAGGACAGTGTTATGGCAAGTGGTGTTATTGTAGCTGACGGTGATGATGTTATCAAGTGATCATGTTATTGCATATGACATTGTTATTGCTTTTTGACATTGTTATGACAGATGACAATGTTATTGTAATTGAAGATGTTATCGTAAGTGATCATGTTATTGCATATGATCATGTTATTGCATTTGACATTGTTATGACAAGTGACAATGTTTCGTAATTGTCGAAGCATGACTAAGCGGCGGAGCCCATTTGGGAATGCTATGTTCGCCCCCAAGTAGAACACCGACGGCGGGATCCAGTGGGTGAGTATATAGTGTTAGCAGTGGGGTCGCTAGTGATTAGATATGGGCAGAATCCCTAAACCGCGGTGATGGGCCGAGCATAGCCAAAGTGAGTTTGCTCCGCCACGGAAGTACTATGTTCCGCTCACAAATCTATTGAATTCATCTGAGTTGTATGAATGCAACCTTATGAAAGTAATTAGTTACAAGACAACGATGTTGTGTAGAGAGAGCAATAATGGATCGACAATGTACTGAGGTGAGGTGGTCCGGGTGATGTCAGACGACCGTTCAGATGATGACCCGCGATCGAACTGACTGTTGAGGTTGGTGGCAGCTGGGTGCCGCCCTTGTCACTTGGACCATTTCTGTCTAAGGTCCTCGAGCCTCTGCGATACCACTTGCTCTCTAAAATCGTAGACCATTTGCGCTGCCTAAATTATCATGTAATTCCCGAAAGGATAGCAAAACTCCGTTGGGAGGTTTGCTATACTAATAATCATTCGAAAGCTGAAATCTCTTGCTAGTGCTCCACATAGCTGGTTTTTAAAACATCCTTCCATAACGCTGTAAACTTCAAACTAAAATCATATTTCACACATTTACACGCTCTTTTTCTTATCTCGCTGATATTTCGCCAGGCAAACTCCTTCCTTATATTGGTAGTACTATTTCGATAGCACAAGTCTCGAAAAACTTAAAAATGCGTGTTTCATGAGAATGTTCTTTGGTAGCCTGTAGGAAAAAAGAAAAATTTGTGCTTAGAACTTTGAAGAGCAGAGCTCTCTCTTCAGACTATTTATTAGGAAGTATTCGATAGTTTAGGTTTCAGTAATTCCAACGCTATGCTTATGTCTAGGAATGACCGTATCACTGTAGCGTAGCAGGGAATATAAGATCGAACTTCACGTATTCGACAATATTCAGTAATATGTGCGATAATATTCAATAAATACTGCTATTAATACCTCGGAAGTGCTCAGCAGAAAAATCTACTAATCTATGCCTACCATGCCGGGGTTAATCGATAGTCAACGTCGGAGCATCTTCAAGAGGTTCAATGGCAGCCACTAGCACAACTTTTCCTGGCTGTCAGAGAGGAGCTGATCCTTCATGTTGATGTTGTCTGCGCTAAACTTAGCAAAGAAGCGAAATGCTGTTCTCTTAAGGACAAATCCTTGAGCCATTGTACGGTTGGCGTCTCGAAGGGGGTCTGTGCATTGCGTCCCAATTCGTACTCGTAAAACTGCAAATTGCGATTGAGGCTTCGTTGAACGGCCATGACGCAGTAAGCATGGACAAATTTAGCACCTAAAGAAAGCTCAGAAAATTCTGCACAAAGGGGTATTTAATTGCTATTTGAAAGATGGCACAAATGTATTTGGAATTATGGAGCATACTTTGAGTTTTGATGTTAAACAAATTTAATTATTTCTGGTTAAGAAATTAGGCGCTTATTGCTCTGGTATCAAAACTTAAAGAAGATCTAACACTTGTGGCAATGGACAAACGTGATCTGTTGTCAAGATAAAATATCAAAAAATAATTATGTAATTATGTATAATTATGTAATATGACTAAATACAAATGAAATAGCTTAGGAATGTTAAATAACAGTTCGAACTATGACTTTTGCCCGTAGGCATAAGGTTTTTCCTTCAAAACTCGGGGTTTCAGAGGAAGCGTCGACGTTGCTTCTAAAATGTAGGCAAAAATAAGGTTCACAATCAAGTATAAGTGGATATATAGCGTTACTTCCTAAAGGACAGTAGTACAAAGTCTCCTTCATAGCTCTGTAGAAGTTTCAACTCCTAAAGTACACTTATAGTACAAGTGCCTCGGAATTATTCATGAAATGGCGTCGTATTGCAATGAGCAGTGTGAATTTGACGAACAGGTCTTTGTTTTGTAATTGTTTTGGCTTATTTCAACCAAAAATAGCCCTTAGAAATTTTTTTTTGGTCAATATATTAGACGCCGATAAATGAATATTCGATCCCACTATCATTCGAAGGAGTGTTAGTAATTATTTAAAAGCTTAAATTTCTGGCTAGAGCCGTACTTATCCGTTTTTCAAAACATCTTTTCTATAACGCGGTAACACTCAAGATAAAAATGCGTTTCGCTTCCTCCGCGCGCTTTCATTTTTTTACGCGTGTAATTCGCTAGAGGCACAAAAACCATATGAATGTGTAGAGGAAGTTTTGCAACATCTGAATTAATCATTTCACCTAGACTTTCTTCCAAAGCGGAGAAGAAATTCCTCAATTGAAGCAAGATACCCCGAACATATCTGACCCACATCGATCGATCGGCCCGCTCCCCTGTCCGTGCGTTGTCCCGCAACCAAGCTGGCCGAATATGTGAAGCCCAATCATATCTTTCCTGCTACATCAACATATAACGTTTTTTCTTAGAAAACGAGCACAACAATGGAATCACTGAATCCTATGCTATCGCATGATTACTAATAAATAGTCTGAAGAAAGAGCTCTGTTCATCATAGTGTAGCACAATCTTTTTTTTCCACAGGCTACCAAACGAGCTTTTCTTAAAAAAACGCATTTTTGAGTTTTTTGAGACTTGTGCTATTGAAGTAGTACTACCACTCTGAGAATGAAGTTTGTCCAGCGAAATATAAGCGAGATAAGACAAAGAGCGTGTCCACGTGTGAAGCATAATTTTGTTTCGGAATTTACGGCGTCATAGGGCTATTTTTGTTAGTTTCGAAAAATTGGCTATGTACTGCTCTAGCCAGAGATCTGAGCTTTCGAATGATTACTAACACTCCCATAAAAAAGTCTAGTTCAGCAAATGAGATCGGACAAGGGAGAAGTTGACCGATTTGGGCTGGAAGCGCTTGGTTATCCGCCGTATTCGCCATTTCAGTCTCCGTCCGATATCCATCTCTTTAGATCATTGGAGGACTGGTTGGACAAGAAGTTTTGGGACATCAATCATTTACGTCGAGAATTGACTGGATGGTTTGGATCGAAGAACAATGAGTTTGAGCGCGGAATTGATTTATTGTCGAAGCGCTGGCAGAATTGCACCCAGGCAGACAAAGAATACTTAATTAATATTATTTGATACCTTCAATTACTTGGTGAAATAAATTTTCGAAATTCTTAATCAAGTTTGGAGACTTAGTAGGGGAACTAATATTAATGAAGTCTCAATTCCATTTCCGTCACGAAACCATTCTATGATAAGGAAAATCACGAAATATAAAAAAGTATCTTTTCCACACGAAAATATTATAGAACAACGATTGCTGAGCAGAAAATCTAGAGTGAACTTCACCGAATTGAAGGAAAAACAACAAAATGACTAAAACAATCATTTACAGACGCAAAGTTTGACCGTACGACTCACCGATTTTGTGATGTCTAACAAAACCGCTGTATATTATTGTGATACTCACGGATAGTTTACTGATAATTTGCATAAAGAAAAAAGATAACACCAGAGTAAGTACAGTGATTCTGAGAGCAAAGAGAAACTCATGAGCTTGCAAAAATGCTGAAAACTTTCTCATTGCAGTTCTTCAATATCGTTAGAAGTAATTTTATCAGAGAATACTTGAGAACAGCGTGTTATTCGACATAACAGCAAACTATAGATTATACCTCTGACGAGTTTAGATTTATTTATTCTACCACTCACGCAGAGTCCGTCGATGATTGATATGATCATGGTGAACAAAAATTTCAAGATTCCTTTCACAATAACCTTTTTCATACCACTCCTGCATCTTCTTCGGCGCAAGCGGACCCCTAAATTTGAAAATTGACTAAAATAAGTGCACTAATGCTAATGTAAAATAGAGATAAGCTACAAAGCGAATCACAAACACTGGGACAGACCATAACAGTATGTAATGTGAAGATTTTGGAAAATTAGGAAAGCACCTTGGGAAATCCCGGGCTTGACCACCTCCGAGATTGTAATTGGAGTCGCCTCGAGCAGCATTCTACGGCATTCACAAGGGAGACGAAACACTCATGTAGCAGCCGAAGCAACACATGGACTATTCAAAAACCTCGCTGGAAAATGAACGAGAGGAAGAAATCCAATGCAAAAAGTGCTGCGGTTAACGCAGTAAATCATGATGATGGATATTGTGTACAATAAAATTAGTGCAGAGTAATCATTTTCACTGGTACACTTACTACTGCACCAACTCTAAAGGTCTGTAAAATCACTGCGGTAAAATCTATACATGGATGTCAGTTGGTGAGGGCCTCATAGGTGATTCATTTTCTTAATTGGTTCATCTGGCAGGTTCGGCATCCTACTATCCGCAAAGGAGTGCACCTATGTCGCAAAAAAGCTATTCATACTTGTGAACAAAGAAAATTGGCTTTTCTTTCTTTCGATCAAGCAATGCTGGCTCATGAAAGCTCGTGTTCGAAAGAAATAAATATAGGCTTACTTAGTTTTTGATTGTCAGTCGTTCACTGGCGGATGTGTAGATGACGAGCTTGATTTTCCATGATAAGAAAACGTTTCAAAATTTTGAAAGAAACAAGGTCTCATTACTTTAATTGTACAATGTTCTAGAAAGCAATTCATGCACAGATGAGTTTTTGCCTGAATTCCGCTATGGTCAATGTAGCAAAACTCCCATTCAACCGTTCCGCATAGAGAAGTACAGCAGCATAATTTAGAAACAGAGCTAGCGTTATGATATAATCTGAAAAACACTATATAAAGCCCATGGTGCTTCACCAACTACGAAACGAAGGTGATTGCACTCTGATGCCTGACGGGACACTCACAGCTTCCAAAAGGGCAATGGAGAAAACCATCCGCCGGTACTACTCGGATCTCTTCGCTAGCCATGTCCTTTCACGGTCATATAAATTGAAAGAGAATGAATCTGTCGTTCCATCGGTCCTTCCTTCCAAAATCCGACATACTATATCGTTCGCCAAGAACAAAAGAACACCCGGTCCAAATAGGATTAGACCAGAGCACCCGAAAAACCTCCCGGCAGTTCTTATCGACACCTTGGCTTGGTTCTTTACTAGCAACTTGTTGGAATGAGGTTCCCATTTAAGGAAAGACCAGCAAGACATTGTTATTATTCAAAAAGGGAGGCCTTCACGACATACGCAATTATCTCCTCCCCCTCCCCCCTCCCATCTGCTTGCTGCCCGTTGTCTATAAACTATTCGCTCGAGTCATTCTTGACAGGATTGATAGAGAATTGGAAGAAGGACAGCCATGCGAACAAGCATGGTTCCGAAAAGGATTTAGTATCATACACCACATCCACACGATCACAAGCTTATTGAGGTTTAACGAGAGTACAAAATACCGCTCTGTCTCAATTTCATCGATTTGAAGAAAGCCTCTCATTTAGTGGGAACAGAAGAGGTTATAGAGGTACTGGATAACCAGCGCGTCCTACTCTGTACATGACGATCTTTCGTGAGTTTTATAGAGATGTAACGATCAAAATATCGCCAATCTACGACAATATTACCATTGACGTAAGAAGGGTTCGAAAAGAGGATACGATTCCGCCAAAATTATTCACTCCCACCCTCCAAAATGTCATGCGTGCATCAAAGTGGGACGATATGGGAGTGAAAATTGACGGTCGGCAATCAAACCATCTTCGCTTCGCTGATGATATCGTCCTCATAACATCAAGCATCGACCAAGCAGAACGGATATTGACCGATTTCGACAACGCCTGCAGAAAGATTGGCCTTCAACTAAATCTAGAAGGCGATTTTCGTGACGAACGGATGGGCTTTGATGTCTTATTCAAGCAAAAGCGCTTATTCAAGCAAAACGAAACGAACATCTCTGAATGCTATAGTTACGTCTATTTAGGTCTTGAAATCAATATGATGAACGATTTAGCTCCAAAGTTGAGCAGGAGGAGACGAGCGGCTTGGAGAACGTTTAAGAACATTGAGGCTATAGTGAAGAGGACATAGAACATCTGAATCCGTGCCCACCTTTTCGAATCGACAATCATCCGTTCCCTGACGTATGCAGCAGAAGCCCGGCCGCTGCGTAAGCAAGCTGAAAAATCACTTGGCGTTATTGAATGCGCAGTCGAAGGGCCGATGCGAGAAGTATCACGTATCTTGCAAATGAGGAAAGGATCCGAAGTTCCGATCTACGCCAACGATTGGAGATCAAAGACGTTGTTCTACGTGCCAGGATGCCGAAAGTAAGGTGGGCCTAATACGCGATGCTCTTCAACGACAGCCGATGGACGAGAGCAGTTACCCACTGGATTCCTCGGAATATTAAGCGCTTTACAGGAAGAACCACCGACTTAATGGTCCGATAGCTTTACGAAAAGACCAGAAGGAAGAAATGATGCTCATCGAATCCCTAGAGCGAGAAGGATCCACTGGGCTACGCTTGCACGCAATAGGAAAAAATGGAAGTGTTGTTGGTGTCTGCTTGAGTAACTCGACGATCAACGGGACGACAGGTGATACAGGTGATCTATTTGGTGGAGATATGCCGAGCAGGATACTGCATAAGGTAGGTACATCCTGCCTCAGGTCAGAAAAATTCTTTTTTACTTCTCTGAATTGAGTCAGGAACATTCCTACCTTATGTAGGAACGGTGTTTGAAGAGGAAATTTTGCTTTACCAGCTAAAATTGTTCATTAAATTTTCTGCTAGATAGCTAAAGTACGTGGTCGAGCAGAATACCAGTCAATTTGGTCCTCATAATCCTGAAGAAGACGATACGCCTGAACGCCTAATATTATTCCGCTATGTCGACTTGCATTCTGTATTGAACGGCATTGGATATGTCCTACTATCACAATCTCGCTTCTGCTCATCAGAAGAAGCACTGATTTACTAAATTATGTCAAAGTTATTAGGTGCACATATATCACTCCTTTATTCTTCACGGATTGAATATTCAATCAAACAACAAAAAAAAAACTTGTGCTGAAGTTTATACATATAAGATTTTCATCATTAACACGTTGACGACGATCTGAGGTTTTCGTTTGTTCAGACCGCAAGCCGCGTGTGCGGCGGTGCGGCAGAACTCTTTATTATCACTCCCTTGCAATGGAAATAGGGGAATTTCTTTGGTAACTGAGGTGCGAGGGGACAAAATCGTGAATTAAGATGGCATATAGCAGAAGAGATTTTTATGAAAAGTCTTATAGTTGGGAATGTCTTTGTGTCGAAAAATCATCAATGTTTCAACGGGAACATTGTTGTGAAAGAAAAATATTTCCAGCTGTTATATGAATTCTTTCTTTATATTTCGTTTTTGTAGTCATTCGATAGCTTGAAAAATGCCTATTCTCCCAATAAGTTTGTTTTGTAGAATGAGTTTTGATTCACTTTCAGCTAACGAAAAAGTTAACGTTTTGCAAGCAGAGTTCGTTTTAGTGAGTATCTGTCTTTTCCTCCAAGACTTTAAGTTTTACGAGAAAATATCGCCATTGTTCCTGCTACAGATAGCTTAACTAGTTTAATCGATGTCTCTTATATCATATTTTGATATTTGCTGGCGACAAAATCTTTCCTTAGTGACTATAAAAATTCACATCTCATTGAAAAACTGCCATAACTTCATTGTAGTCGCCGCTCTCGCCGCTTAGGATTTCAACGCCGTTGTCAGCGTGTTAACAGTAACATTTTTCCAATCTCTGCGTTATCTGTGAATGCTATCGAAAAAAATTCGGTGAGCAATTGGCATGATTTGGTAAGTTTTTTTTTGCGAACTTGTAATTTGAATTTGGCAATTTCAAGTGGTAACCAGACTGCAATGTCGGGAGAGTAAAGCGGGTAGCGTAAAACCTCCCACCTTAGCTGTTTTACGACGTTTTCGATCAGTTTTGCAGCATGACGTGTAGCTTTATCATGTGGCAAAATCACTATTTGTTTTACGGCTCATTCTGGTCGTTTTATTTGCAATTCATGGTCTGATTTGTTTAATAGTTGTAGTTAAAGTGCCGTTTCAACCGTCTTACCAGATTCAAAGAGCTCGGAGTAGAAGACTCCTTTATAATCTCACCAAATTCTTATTAAACCTTCTTTTCGTGAAACGATCCGTTTCGTACTCGAAATTTCTGGGTGTCTGGGGTCGATCCATGATCGCTTCCGCTTTGGGTTGTCAAAATAAATGGACTCATTGTCTCCGGTCATTATGCGATGCAGAGAAGTCTTGCGCATCGTCAGGCGGCAGTGGTTTTCCTTAGAAAAAAAAAACGTGAGAAGTCAATCTTCCGCAAATGGAGTTTTACGCGCACAAAACGTCATCTTTTAAGTATGTAAATTATCATATTAAACGAGGCTGCCAAGGCGAACCACGTGTATCGGGCTGTGCAAGAACCCATAACAAACCACATGACATGTCGACTCAAATAATATTTATGAGATACATCGATATTCGAGCACGGTCATAATAAAAATACTCGAAATAAACGGTAAAATATTTTGTATATAAAAACATAGAAATGAATAGCATTTTCAGCGCACTTCAAAGAGATAAAGAATCTGCATGTCTTTATTCGTACTACTATGACAGCAAAAATTAGTGAATAATAACGAAAAATGATAAAAGGCTGAGTCAAATTTGTGCACTTAACAACAGATGGTAGTGCTGCAAACTGTTATAACCCTCCTGTTATCGCGAGAGCCTTGCTGATTATGTGTCATCGGTTGTCAATGGGTTAAGTACTGTGTTGCCTGATTGAGTTTTGATCAAGCATATCCCTCTACTTGGAACAGACACCACAGAAAATTATACAATTTTCTTGAAGAACGAGTAAGTCCAAAGGTGTGCATGCTATATTCTTCAATTTAGACATCGTAATTTCATCAGAAACAGTCATAAAGGATGAGAGAAGAGAAATGACTTCAGAGGTTAAGTACGATAGCTTTATGACAGACAACGGAAGTGCCATTTTTGGTTCAGACCTGATTTTTGATTTATTTCTTATGCTAGTGTTGAGTGTAGCCTTTTCGTCGTCTGAATGTTTGAATGTTTTTTTTTGAGTTTCAATATCACTTACATACATTCTGTCACTCTTACCAGCTATGCATAAATGTATTCTAAGTCTGAGAATGGTTGATCGATACTGCCTTGTTTTTCTATGGAGCTAAACACGATGATTTTGTATGGAATATTCAAGCAGCTGAAGTTTAGACGATTTCAAGCTGTTTAGGACCTAGAAAGCTCAGGTTGCACATAACCTAGTCACTCAGTCTCCTCCGTCACTTCATTAGAGAAAGCCACCAAATCTAGATTTCCATCGCACCAAGCACAAAAATTGACCTTCAAGATGCTCAACGACTATCACAAATGCTCCACTGAGTTGTTCAAGTGGAAATCACCGAGTATAGATCACATGGGCTCGTAATGTACCTACCGCATAAAATATTGTCTTCTATACAGTTTTATATTACGTCTGATCATGATGCATTTCTCCTCGCGGATCATACAGATTGTTAGTGTATATCAAAAACGTATTCTTCCTGATTATAAGGAACAAATGAAGAACTGATCTCTTTCGCTGCAGAGGAATTTTTCATCGGAGTGCTGCTAACCATTCTAAAACTGATATTTTTTCTAGGCTACCGCTCCACTCCGCCGGTTCAAAAGACCCTTCCGTAACACTGTGTTCTCCACACAAAACTAGCGCAAACTTTTCGCCAAAAAAGAGCTTTCTTCGCACTTTTAATAATCATAAGAGGGCATAATGCTTCCTGACGCCAATGCTGTGTTTATATACTAAAAGACCGCTTCTCTACAGCGCAGCAGGTAAAACAAGTTGAATTCAATGTGTGAGAAAAGACGGTCGGGGGCCATTAACGTCGCGGTGGGTGTGGCGGTCACGTGACTGCTGACTTAATACTTTACTAACGAAATATTTCTCTACGTTCATAGGATCGAAAAAGCATTGGCATTAGGCTTCAGATTAAACGAATGATTATGATTTTAGAGATCTCCTATTCACTTCAGACACTTCACGCACTTTCATGTTAGGTAATCAATCGATCATCACGTCAGCAGTTATTCACGTGGACGCCTCCGCCAGCCGGTCGCAATTGGCCAACGTCCACCTTTTCGCACATGGCAACCCAGCTTATCTTAGCTGCAGCGTTTCGGAGAAACGGTATTTTTAGGATACAAGCAGTCGCTGGTATCAGAAACGAGCATGCTGTCGAAAGATTACTAATCGTCCAAAGGAAGAGCTCTGCCCGGTGAGAAATATGCGCGTCTTTCACGCAAAAACCTCCTCTAGTAGGATCGCCATAAAAAGTCTTTTCCAAAAATCGGCGAGATTTGGCGTTAGCTTAAAGTGTCAGCTTTCGTGTGGTTACCAAAATCTCTACGAACACTTCCTCTGCACTAAATGAAGTCAGTTTTATTTGCCCCTCAAAATCAAAAAATAATCCATGCTTTCAAAATTGTGCATGGACGGCGACTTCTACTTCGAAAGTTACTCCGTTATGCACCTGTACTATGTGTGTCTAGCGGGACACTTGATTTAGAGCTATCCTTACCTTCTGGGAGGTTTATATGCTAGCAGAAAGTGGATTACCCGTTTCACCCATGTAGTTTTCGCCACATGCTTTGCAAAAAGCTGAAGAAAAGTGTTAGATTAGATGTATTATGTTGGGTGTTGTGATAATACGTCTACCTTTGTGTATAGTCATAAAATTGAGATCTGAACGTGAAATACGTTTTGATAAAAATTAGTTGCAGAGTTCGGAAATTAAAGGAAGTCCTAGCATTTGACAAATAAAGTCGAAGAAGTTGACTTTGCTTACGTTTTCTGGAAGTAGTGGTGCTATCTAGAATTGACTCTGAATTTTGCTCATTGTTTTGGTACAAACTTGTTCGTTCGAGTTTCATCACAGAGATTTTACATGTTGCCATAATCAAACTGATTTCTGGCCTTCTAATCATTCACTTCACGCACTTTTCTTTTCTGATAAGCAACTTACCAGAGTTTCTTTTAAAATGCATCATATAGCTATATCATCTCTCATATTATTCTGTTTTATTCCTCTATTCGAAATGGTTGAATATGAGCTACCTTGACAGAACCGGCAATCTCAGGTAAAAATTTCACCTTTACAAGAATTGCTTTCGATAATATTGTATAAACAGAATGATGGAATCTGACAAGGCTAATTTCTAGAAGGTAGCCCTTGCAGTGGGAGAGTTTTCTTTCTCTCTGAAAATCTTCACGCATTTTCTTATCATGAAAAATCAACGTTGTCATCTATATATCCGCCAATGAGCGACTGACGATGGAAAACTAGGCAATCCTGTATTCATTTCGTTCGGACTCGAGCTTTCATGAGCCAGCATTGCTTGATTAAAATACCGAAAAGCCGATTTTCTTTGCAGACAAAAATGTATAGGATGAAATTTTAGAAAGTTCGAAGATTGAAAATTGATGACACTTGGCTTACCAGGGCGTCTATAATTGCTACAGAACTAGAGTACTTTCGTATCATAAAGATTTGCAAAACTTATTTCACCAACCACGTAAACAGGACTTCCGTCGGTGCAAGATCTTAGACTGGTGGAGTGATCGACATATTGCGGAGCTGTTCCTCAGACAAGATTTTAAGCATGAATGGAGAAGAAACTAAATTACGAAATGTTTTTTCCTTTTGTAATGAGAAAAGAAAACTTTTACGTTTGAGTTGATATCTAGGAGTCGTCGATTACTTGATAATCATCAGATTCACTGCTTTTCGTTCATATTTCTTTCGTAACTGAACGAGGTTATGCAATCAATCAGTGCTATTATAGTATGTTCTAAGGGCGTTGTATTATAGCGATTAGATATCGACACACACGTGATCGATGGCTTCCACTTCACGCTCAAGGGTGATCTAGTCTTCTTTTCCTCCGAGCTAGTGATTTGGTATTAAACTTCTCTGAAAGGTCAGTAGAACTCACTTGTATATCGGTAGGCCACCGCGAGTCATTGTAAGAGCCGAATACTCATTTAATCACCTCTAGTGAGGCATGTCGAACTCAAGTGCATGGCAAATCTTTCAGAGATTCATCAACGCTGACAGCTTCATCCCAAGTTTATCCTTTATTGGGTCCTCTAATAGATTGAAGCCTGACATTAAGATTGACATGCCTACCGATATTGTGATAAATTCGAGAACCTTAATCCTTCGGCATATTGAAATACGTAATTGTAACAGAACAATTACTATAAGCGCAACGAAACGTTCTTCTAGCAAAAAAAATCGAGGCATTAATTAACTCAAAAGTTGTAAAGAGCTGTTAAATTTCTTCACAGTTACAAAATCACTATCAAATAGATAAAGTCAGTTCAGTGAAGCCGCGTTTGTAGATGATACCGTATCTTTGTTTCTAGGCAATCTAGTACGAAAAGCTCGAGTCAAAGTTAGAACCTTGGCGTATTTAGGATTAACCCCTAAGAGATGGCTATAGAAACAAACACGCGCAGGTCGAATTGCGCGATTTTCGTTGTTCAATTGATAATTTTTACTTCCTTAGACAAAAATTTTTGAGATTCTCATATTTCTTTGATAGAACAAGATTTTCCTACTCGCTCACATACCTTTGATTCAGTCATGCGTGTCTTCTGTAGGGAAAAACGCCGGTTTACCAGGCAATCATACTAAATTTTGTATTCAGTTAATTGTATTGCATTGTACAAAGGAGATCGATCATGGACAAAATTTTTAGTCTTGCTCTTCCTTCGCAGATAAAATTTGATCTTAATTGCAGGGTCGCAGCACAATAACAAGTTTATTTTTGAGAAGTCACAAACACTATTAAATTGGCCGAAATTTGTACTGTCAAATAATTGCTGAACTTTTCGAGAAAAAGCTCTGCTCATGAAAAGATGTTTGAGTGTTGAACAACATTTTTTCTTTTCACCGTTAAAGCGAAATAGAAAGACCTTACAAAAAATGAAGCACACCTTACAAATCTTCAAGATTTAAGCTAATGAATAACTACCAAAATGTCTAGAAAGAGCGAAAAATACGTTTTCTCTAAATATGGGTGATGTTGGGGGAAATACCGTATTATACGCAGTGATGAAAGTGCTCTCTTCCTACACTTACCCGAGCTACAGTTTAGTTTTGAAAGATGTGCTTTCAAGTTACGATCTCGCAAGACAGGTGATACAATTGCAAAAGAAGGGTGGAAACTTTGTCCATTGTTTTACAAGGACGTGGTATTACAGCTGAAAAGTAAAGGATTCCAAGAAAACTAGTCGCCTTTTAGACCAAAAATTCTTTGTAAAGAGTTTATTCGTGATATTCCAATCTTTATGTAACTATGAGATACCAATGACACATAAACTTCACCTATAATTACCACTGAACCACCTATGACATCCAAGCGGTGCGGTCACATTTTAGGGCGTAAAATGTGATCCTCTTTTCGCCTTTATAAGATTCTGTGATAACCTTTCAAAAAACTAAATGCATCATAGAAACTCGAAATTTGTGTTATCCAATGACTGATACAATTTTAGTGAAGAGCTATATCGAAGGCTCAGCCAAGCAAACAAAAACTGAGTATGAAAAAAAGGATAAAAGCTCCTGGCATTGATCAATCCCTGAGGGATACGCCATGCATTCGTCTTCGATTTTTAACGTCGTTTGAGGTGATTGAATGCATACCTGGCCTTTACAATGACTCGCGGTGGCCTTCCGCTGGACCGAGTCAGTTCTGCTGATTCTCCCAGACAAGTCTGAGAAAAGTCTGGTACCAATTCACCAACCCCGAAGGATGGACGGTTTGGTGAGCCATGAACGCGGGATCGTACCATGGACGTCTTGTGCGACGCAGAGCACCTCTAACCACAGCGCCACATGCGCTCCTGAGTGTGATACATAATTTTACCTAATAGAAAGTCTGTTTCTAAAACTGATTAGATCATTGAAATCGCAGAAATTTAGGGTTTTGAATAGTTACCAAATGCCTAGGAGAAAATTTTTGTGCAGCGAGAGAGGCTTTCAAACAGTCGTGTACCTCAGCTGATAAACGTCGTCTTTTAGGATTTAGGTTAGGGGTGGAACTACACTGAAGGGAACCCTTTGTCTACTCTTCATCAACTCCTTGGCAGTAGATACATCAACTCTCAAAGGCATCTGAATCTATGGTCAGCTTCAACCATAATTAAACGAGTAAGTCGTGAAAGTGACTAGTATGAGGTTTTCAATCATTTCTGATTCAAAAGACGTACTTTAGATGATGTAGTGTAGAAAGATGGAGCTTTTGGTGTTGACCAATTTCTGAAGAATGCACCATGCATTCGACCTCACTTGGCAGTGTTTGAGGTGACAGATTGTACATCTGCTATCCTCACCCTCAAGTCTTCAAACAGTTCGCCGAGTAAAGAGGGATATAAGCCTTAGGGAGCCTTGAGAGCGGAATCAAATCATCGAAGACGTGCGTGTTGCAGGGCACACCACTGTGCCACACGCGCTAGCGCATTATATGCTTGTAAATTTTTCAATTCCTCACGGAATTCAGCTATCGAAAACAAACCAAAAGTTGTTAAAGACTAGCACTACTCATGTATCGAGATTATCACAAAGGGTTCTGATTAGTAACTGATTGTTTTATCATTTCAAGTCACTACAACTAAGATTGATGGAGTTTGAACGGCTAATACGATTAAAGAAAAGACGGCTAGGAAGTGGTTTGCGAAGTTCAAAGCTGGAGAGAACAGTTTGGAAGAACAGTCGCTCTTGGGTCTACAGGAACCTTTACTGATCTTGTGCGCCGCTTCACTAGCATTTCCCCCTACGCGCCATTCGCGCATGAGTACCAAGCGAATTTGTTCCTTCAACGGCTCCACCTTGAAGCAAGGATAGGCACATTGTATACCAAAATTTTTCTAAGAAAATGCGCAATTGAACGACACCAAATAATTCTATTTTAATTATTTCTGGTTAATAATTTAATGTTTATATTCTAGCGCAAGAACCTATACAAAGACCTGACAGTAGCAGAGGTGAGGAGTAAGACAAGTGATGCTAAAGAGGCGTGCGAAAACGCCGAGACGCACGCATATAACCGAGACGTTATAACATACCATTAGAAGGGCTTGAGACATTTCATTACAAAGATGTGATCATCGCTTCTCTCTAGCAAATGGGACTCACAGATTACTTCGGAGCACGAGGCGAGGAGTAGATTTTATCGATGTTCACTTCATATATACTATGATTAACGAGAACACGAGAACAAAAACAGAAACAGAAGCAAGACACACCTTATACAAAACTCCGCCAGAATATGAAAATAAACCACAAAATATGACCGTGATAATTATAAGACCACAATTAGTCACTAAAATGTACAAAATTAGTGGAGCGATTATGGAAACATCCATCCTTAAGATCACTTAAGGCCTATAATATTTCAAAAAATAATGCTCACCGGCCACTGAAGACGATGAGCTGCTTTCTTAGAGATCGCTGCCATACTCACTGGAATACAAAGCAAACATTAACAAATACCTCACTGAAGAAATCTAGAAAAATGAAAGTTTTCTACACGACCTCGTGGGACAAGGCTAATTCCAAGGTTACAATGAGGTATCTAATACCGCTGCCTGATGCTCAGGCCCAGGAGGGCCTTGGATCCACAGTCTTCCCGTCTCTAAGCTTCAACTTGTTGCGTCTAACAATGGTAGACGCCATTAGACGTCATTTTCAAAGCGCAGGGACGTCAAACGTTAGAGACGTAGAGGTCGCCGCTCCACGTTACCGTAAAGGTTAGAAAATCTCAAGCTACTCCACTTTAGATCTAAGATGAGCAGTTTATCAGAACCACCTTTTTCTACCACAAACAAAGTACAAATTCTTAGTTAGATGACGTTAGTACACCGCTATTCCTGTCTGTGTAGGCCTCCAAGAACACAATGGTAGGAAAACCTTCTCATCTAATTATTTTAGCAATGTAGAGTGATGCTCAAAACATTTGCGCGAGGCGGGACTAGATCCCGCACCTCACTTTCTCCGGGAGCGCGTGCTCTATCCGTTGCACTACTGACGCCCGTTTTGCACACCAATCTTTCTACGCCACAGCGCAGCTACTTGTCAGCCGCCGGCCGCCAACGGGTTGGCTGGGTAGTTGGTCTCGACAATGAACCCTGCCACGCTGACAAATATTGCGTATTAAAGATCAAATGAATTCCTTTTTTTTGAGCGCTTCTAGCGGTGGAATGATTTTTTAAATATACCTATTGACGTAACTAATAACTGCCCGCGTCAGGCCGTTGACGGCTGAGCGTTCAAGTAAAGCTTCTTCTGCAGATCATTAAGGATCCCAACTCCACAACCGCTGCAGTAGTTCAGAAATCACCATCATTCAACGAACAACCTACTTTGTCAGAATTTCTTTGGGAAAAGCTGACGCCCACCTAAATGTATGCATTTCGATGAGCTGCGGAATTTCACAGCGAGTTGGATCCAGCTTAGCATTTGTTTCTGGAGAAAGGCATGCCTTGCCGTTTACGTTATCAAAACGAGAGCTATACATATGAAAAGGAGTTTCAAGAATCTAAGACGAATTTTGAAGAAAAATCAGATTGAGTTTCCACAGCAGTCCTACAAACAACATGCAAAAGAGCACTGAAAACACAAAATAGTGTTTGACCACCATAAACCACCATCTTTATTATATATTTTACTTACACACTGCGCATTTCATGTTTACATTCTTCGGCGGAATTTTACGAAAAGCTCTATACCAGGAAAAAACCATTCAGTTCTTTGGAAACCTCGCATCCGATGAGATTTTGTCTCTAGTCATCTAATCTATATGCAATGAGGGTCTTCAGCTTTAGAAAGGTATTTAGCACTTCAAGGTTTTCACCACATGAAACAAATCTAAAGCTCTCATAGTCAAATTAATGACAGCTAATATATATTTATACATGATTTTTGCTAGTTAAGATATAAAAACCATGTAAGCGAGTGTTGGTTCTCATGGAAAAAGAGATTTCAGTCCACAAATTTTCTATCGCTACCTTTAATGGGAGGTTATAAGAGAATATCCACTTAGTCATGGAATAATTCTACCACACCGTTGATAAGGATAGTAAGTTCAATTAGCTCAAGGCGCGGGTAGAATCAATAAATAAACACGTATGTGTATCCCATGGCAGATCTAACACTGCACATTTAATACTGCACAATCCCTTTGCTAGTATATCAATACACATGGCACAAAGGATTTTTGGTTGCTATGATGAAAACGACGAGAAAAATGATCTCTTGAATTTGTTGGTGACTATAAAAATACGAAATTCAAGGAGCACGTGTGGCGTAATAGCTGCACGCGCCCTGAAAAACACACGCCAACATTCGGGGATCTACAATTTCGTACCATACTTTTCCGGGAAAATATCAACATTGACTTTATACATCGGTAGACCACCAAGACTTATTGTAAACGCCAGAATTCAGTCACCTCAAACGATGCTGGATAGAGTCGAATATATGACGCATCCTTTAGAGACTAATGAACGCCGGACGCTTCATCCTTTATCCTCTCTTTAGTGAGTTCAAAACGAAATAAGTACGAGAAACTTCACAAGAGCACATTACAGTAGCAGTGACAACCATAAATTCGAAAAAAGAAACCCACAGACAAAACCATCGACGGTTCTGCTTCGTGAGGGAATTATGTGGACTACGACTAGAACATAAATAAATATGCTTATATATTTTGATGAGATCTACACGGATGGTGGCTAATAAAATAAGATGAACGAATTTAATATAGGCAGAGACATCGAAATGACAGGAGTTCATTAGTGGTGCTCCGTAGTCAATGTTATTATATTATTGTATAAATGACTGGCATTCAGCTATATAAAAACGAAATAAACGCTACTAGTTATGTTTTATGATTGATTTCATCAGTAAGGGGTGAGAACTGATGCATATCTGATAACTCTAGAACCCGTAGTTTTACATATGTAATAAATACATACTAAATGAGAAATTTTACGACTTGCTTGGAAATGGAATGTTTATGAGTTCAAAGCAGAACAGAGTGAAGCACGTACACATTTTGCTAAATAAGTTGTTGTTCCCTTTTAGTTCAGTTAGATCAACACCACAAAATTATGAATGGAATAATTACACGCTAAATAATAGACGATAAAAGAGGTTTTGATAAAATTGAAGAGTGAGCTTTTAACATAAGAAAGCACCAGAACACCTCTCAAATCCACCATGATTTAGGAAATTTTGATTTTTTGATAAAATGAAACACAGAAAATTCTGAGAGTTCAAAAATGGAACACGACTTGACAGGAAGCTATATATGTGTTGGTTTTTCCGTCATGTCGATAGTTAAAAAATGCTGTAATGCCGCGGTTCTGTATTTCCGTTGTACGATATTTTCGACTTCCATTGACTTCAATTGGTGTGTCCGAAATCTTATAGGGTGAATTTCCATGATTTGCAAATCCATCCAAAGCATAAGAAGAGCGAAACGGACCAGCATCGAACACACTTCACTATCCATAGCTCCTTAAATGAGGAGTTTTTGGAACAATGTAAGCGAGAATGATAATGTTCTAAATGAATAGGTTGTGCACATCTAACAAAACTAGCTAATAGTTTCACTATATTAGAAGTCATCGCTACAACACTATTAGACAACATAGCATCCATCCAGTTGGCCTTCTTTCATGGAAGCATCTAAATGGAAAACTTTCAGTGACATGGAGTGGTGACAAGACATTTTTTCAAATTTTTCCAAAATCACGAGTGAAAACGTATATATAACGCAACGCACGTGCGGGCTTTATCTTAGCTTATGTTGAATCATATGAATATTTTGGCAGAGTGAATTCTCCTGATTCAGCTTGTACTATAAGGAAGCGTACGGTGCTGTGGTTAAAGACCTTCAGCCATACCACGACCAACCGTTAGATCCCGCGCCGACGGTTCACCACGCCTTCTACTCCTGCGAGGTCGGCAAGTGAGTACCACACTTGTCTAGGAGTATAACACACTGACTTAACACGTCGGTAGACCATTGCGAGTCATTGCAAAGGACAGATATGCATTCGATCGCCTCAAACGATGCTTGATGAAGCTGAATGAACGGTGCATCTATCAGTGTTGAACATCGTTGAAACCTCTTTTGTGAGCGCTTCGGCAGGCAATGATGAAATACAAAAACGAAAGACGCGGCTTCGTGGTTGACGAACAATGACATAATTAGAACACGAGGTAGCTCACTGCGCAGCGCCTCGTCCACCAATGGGAACACAAGACCATTTTTCGCTCGTTGTGGAAAAAACCAGCCATTTTACTTCTTATCACAACTCTTCACAAAAATTTGAAATGCCAAGTAGATGTTTTGAAAAATCAACTTTACGACATGCCAAACGCGGACCTTGAGGGTCACTGGTAGACCTTAATTGCGGACCAAACTTTTAGGTGTAAAAAACGCCTAAGAAAATAAAATTTTTGATAATAAAAATGAATTGACTTTTTCTAAAGAAATTCAGAACTTCGCATACTCAGAACTCCCATTCATGTACATAACAAGGGTGAAACCCCATCAATGCATAAAATTGTAAGATGACATGATGTTCTAGTGAAAAAAACCTAACTTCTGAATAGCTCTTGTTTCATACCCAGAGAATACTAGATACAGGACTGCGAGCGATACAGCTAAACATCACTTTAAAAAATTACAAACTGGCACAGGATGAAGCTACATCAATACCTGGTAGAACGTAAACGAACAACTAAAGTACAATGCAATTTGGTTTCAATTCACGACCTTCAATGTACTTTCTTTTGTGAAATATAACTTTTGATGATAGTGCAGCATGAGCCGCATTAACTTTATTTTTCAACTTTGACAGATCTTTCTGGCAAAGCGTTTTCTTATTAACTTTTTATACTAAACTTGGCAAAATTTATTAAGGAAGAATCATTTCGTTTTATTTTATTTTCATGATCCCAGCCTTCGTTTGATATAAATGAAGAACCCAGTTATTCGTGATGCTGATTCAGACATTAGGTGTTTAGTACCAATATCTAATGCAAAGACAAATACACTGGGTTACCACTGGGGAGTGATGAGATATCCTGATGACTAGTACAAACACTATATAGAAACAATGCTTTTAAATTATTTGTAAGCCACAAACACGTTCAACATCATTCTCTTCTCGGTTATAGATAAGGTTAGACAGAAAATGTCACCTGCATTACCTTAAGATTGCTGGTGGTGGAGTATTATCCTCCCAGATGGGTGACATTTTTGTGTGGCTTCCGTGTCTGATGTTGACGTACCGTTTCACATTGATGCTTCATGTTCGGACATTTCAATCCTTTGCCGTCCGCTTGGGTAATGAATTACCACATTGAGTGCTCTGCATGAAAACTTTCGTCGGCGACATTTTAGATCTACTTTGTAATGGCGTTTGTGGGCAAGCAGTGGCAGATTTATTTTTGCTCGCTGAAGAACTTGATCTCCATGATACATACTGTGAACGTGGAGTTGTATGGTGACTTGAAGCACAGCTTCTTTCAACTCATTCATTTTTGGATATTTTTGCGATGTTAGTGATTCCATCACCTAAAGTCCAGCCTACATATTCTGGACGACTGGACTCACTGTATGAAGAAGAGCTTGCCAACTTCTTAGAACCACTAGATAAATTTGTCGCAGCTCCTGTAGTGCCCGCAAGAGAACTCTCAGCAGTTGTCGTGCTAACATAGGCATACTTGTGGTTTCTCTGGTACAAGAAGCGGGCTTGTCAACTTCCCGGTGGTAAAAGATACACTTGGCGAAGTTCTCGCAGTACTACATGAAGTACTCGCTGTTGCCTTTGCGTAATCATTAGTAAAACTTAGAGTTTTTTCCGCGTGAAAATAAGGTACTGTAAACTTCTCAGTATCAATAAATAGATATTTCAAAGCATTTGGAGCTTTGAGATTTCCTTCAAGTTTCACCCGAGTCGAAGATCTTGGTGCAGATTTTTGTAAAGCATTTTGGATGGCTTTAAATTGATCATTCTTAGCTCCTCCAGAGTTTGAGTCACAAATAGGTAATGGCTTCGAAGTACCACCAAGATTTCCGTCCTTCCCTTGAGGGTTGTAACTTTGCTCCTGCATATTGAACTGCTATATAATGATTACTGGTATGAATCTCGGAGTCTTGCTTGGTGAAAATTCACTTATTGACATGCTTGAGAGATTTGAACCAATCAAGTTTAGTCTGAAGAATTTAGTGCATACAGTATGGTCTTCTGTTCAACGTCCAATTTCCTTTTGAATGAATGAAGCCTGATGGACTTTGTGTTGTTTTTATCCCACCAGAAAGCCTTCAATTCAAATTCGTTTGGTTGACTTCCTCAATTAGCATATAAAAATTTTCACAGCGGCCTAGTATTTAAGGGAAGTAAAGGGAGGAACATATATCAAAGTAACGTATTTGGAAACAATATTTTTTTGTTACAAAAGATTGTCAAACTATTTGGTCAGCATTCTTATTCAGTGGTAGAAGGCGGCAGTTGCTGAAAGTCAAATAATAGCAGGAATGTTAAGAGCCTATATTAGACAGGGACACATTTTTTATACGTTTTCGATTTGATCTTTAGATCATGCAATTAAGAATCAGTGCAATGATACATGCAGAAGAAAATAAGCAATATTTGGAGTTATTCTGAAAGTTTCTAGCCTCAAAACTCCAAACTGAACAATTAAGGCTATGTGAACACATGTGCTAAGCAGATCAAAACACTCCTTAAGCCATCATAGAGCTTCCCGTCCAAATTTAGGCAAAATGATGAGACAAAAGAGGGAGAAGCAACGGCTCCGCTACAGGACGATTTTAAGAAATATGACCAGGACTTGGCCAATGTAAAGTTCTTCCAAAACTGATTACATACAATACACTTAGTGAACGGGTAGTTGTTAGAAGTGCATACCTTGGAGCCGCCAATCGGTTGTGCAGCGAAAAGAATCGCCCTGAAGCGAGAAGGCCGGATATCATTCTCAGCATACCTGTAGAAAAAAAAAAGAATCCATTGAAAGGACAGTCTCTCAGTGACGGATTGAAATGAATAACTTTTATCAAATGTTGCAAATGAATTGAATGCTTTGTATGCTTTGAATGCTTTGAATGCTACGCAAAGGATTTGTTGGTACTTATATGATAAAGTTTCAATTTGAACCTTGGCGGACCGCGGGCATTTTGGCTAGTGGGCGGAGAAGAAGAGCAAGCATTCATAAAAAAAACTGTTTCTGAAATTTTCTTTGAACATTGTTATGATATTTTATTTATTTAATCCACATTTCAATCTCATTAATCTTTTATTGCCTATGTCAACAATGAGTCGCCTTTGTTATGACTGCAAATGAATAAGCAGTCGAAATTCAAATTATCATTTTCTACTTCTGAAATCAAATATTGCAACAAAAATCCTCCATATATTCTTATTGAACGTAATACATGAAATCGATCATGATCAAAGATTAGAATGCAAAGACTGGTTCGTCAAAAACGGCGATGCTCATTGCACGCAATCCCTTTTTCTAGATGATTCTCAATAATTTTTCGACTATTATCGCACTTCAAAAGTTGGAACCATCATTAAACTATCGAAACAACTTTGTTCTATCGTTAAATTAGTAGTAACTTCTACTATCTGTTTATTCTGTACAATGAGCACATTTTATCGTAATTATGACCTTGAACATGGCCCACAGATTCCGTATGCTCCAGGTAAGTCGAATGTCAGCGTTGTGTTCTCCTGCGCCTCGTCCAGTTCCCTCTTCTCAGGTAACCTCAATAAAACCATCTTCAGCCAGTTACGACCTTCCATCAGTACACCGGAGTATACTAATGAGAACATGACATCGATTTTACAGTGTGATACCCTTACATTAGGTCTCCTCATGAGTATCGGCACTAAAGTGATTAAAACCAGAGCAACCTTCAATATTCTGCTGCCTGTTGCGTGATCACAATCAAAATCGGTGGCCAACTTCTGGGTGGTCAAAGTTGAATCCTCTTCAGTTGTTTCAATGCCGGCCTCTCGATCAACTTGGCGTTGACGTCCCCAGCGCAGCTGATCTTCTAGGATGGTGTTGACTGCGCATAACTCAAAAAAGAAACAAAAAAGCTGCCCACTTAGACACAAATCCTTGAGCCTGCGCGTGATTGATTTCTCTAAGGCAGTTTGTGCATCACACCTCAATTCGTGCTCGTAAATTAGCAAACTGCAATAAAAACTTCGTTGAAAAGTCACGAAAGGTCAAGTATGATTAAATTTGGTACCAAAAGAAAGCTCAAAAAATTAAGCACAAAACTGTATTGATTTGTTGACTGCGTGATGGCAGAAATGTGCTCAGGCTGATTGTGCATGGTTTGAGTAAGCTGTTGAGGAATTTATTTACTTCTGGTTAAAAAACCTGGTTTACTGCTTGGGTGCCAAAGTTTATGAGAAGAGCTAATAGATGGGAGTAAGGGAGAAGGAGGAATGGACGGGGTGACCGAGTAATTAGTAAAGCACATTATAAAACGTAAATTGTTAAGTTCATTCTCTCTCACACCACTATCACAGCCACCTGGGATGCTCCAGTTTGGTCATCTTTAAAAATGCAGAGAAATCTGCCCAATCAACAATCTATGACATTCACGAAGAAAGCGAGGACCCTAAGAAGTAGTCAAAATAATACACGAAATGTTCGAAAAACTTCAGGATGATGAGTGCGAGGAAACGAGTTATTCTAAAAGTGCTGGAATTTGCACAATGCAATATGATGACGGGCTGCATGAAATAAATTCAAAAAAGGAAAAAATAAGTTCTTGAAGATTCACTGTGAAAAGAAACCATCATCAGTTATTCAATAAATCTATACTAATTGTCTACATATCAGTAACTGTCTCAATAGGTGGTCTTTTAGTATGAAACAATGGAGACAGACTATAAACCAAGTGATGATGTTGCTAATCCAAGTGATTGGTTGTTGATCAAGTATATTGAGTAACTGAGTACAACTTCCATAATATCGGCCGTAATGTAAAATATGGCTTAGAAAATGTATTTTTGAAAAGAGCTGAAAATGCTTCATTTCGTTGATGGTGTGGCTTTCGTCTTAAAATGGAAGGATTTCTAAGGCAAATAAGTGTTTCTTTTTCTGCTAGAATTACGTTTATAGAAGTCCCTTTAGTAGCAATCCACTTACCTTTACGTAACAATGTGTTTTTCTGCAAGATCGGAATTCTACTATATAGGTGACAATGGGGATCCGTGGTGGAATAGTTGCGATGATCGTCGCGGTGCGCTTTTAACCGAGCTCCACCCCCAGCACTTTCCGGCAGTCAACAAGAACGCCTTATAGAGCGCCTCCGCCATGCTATCTCCGAGACTGCAACGAGACATGTTTAGCTAGTTCCACGTCATTCAATAAGAAGACGGAAGACGAGCTGAATGCTAGAAGTACTGAAATCCACGCAATTAGAATTTCATTTACGGGTTGGGCTGATAAACAAGTAGAGCGAATTTGCTGTAAACTTGAAATGACGGTTTACTGTTGCGAGCACAATGTCTATTTTTCGTAAATGGAACTTAGTATGAGGGTCCTCTTGAAAACCAAGTTTGGTAATAAAATCTCGAGCTATCCAACGGCTACTAATAGCCTAATGGTAAACATTCTTTCTAAAGAAAATCATTGATTTATGAATATATTTCGTGGAATACGACTGCATGCGACAGAAATCGTATTCACAAACAAAAATTTCCAAGACATTTAGGCCTTTTTCTTATTAAAATGCGTTTACAGAAGTCCTTCGCATGATGACTTTCTCAGCGATAAAGTTTACGAATAATCAAAATCTTACTGTGTATACCAACAAATCCTTTGTGAAGTAGAAAAAATGAACTCCAGTAGCAGGCTTTGATTTCTTCATTTTTAATAGAACGCCTTTTGAGTAATCTTTTTATACAGTGAGCTTAGTCTTAGGATCAGAATTTTTCAAGCTATGGTTGACCACAATAACATCATCAAGATTGAAAAAAAACGTTTATAACACCTGAAAATACGTTAAGAAAACTTTTTGCCATAAAGAAACGATCAATGTTGGAAGAAATTCCAGGAAAGTGTTTTCGATGCAAAACAGTAGACCTGAAAATCTGCGATTTTTATCGCCAACTCTACGGATTGCAGTAGTATACTGTGAAATGCGCTCATGTTTCTTGCCTGTTTCAAAGAACATAATTTTTTCACTAGACTAGCAGTGATCATTCGATTGTTTGAAAAATAGAGATCCTAGAATTTGTCTTTTTTCTTGAAAAAATCTTCTTATTTGGCAGTAATAGCGAGAAGAAAAATATACCTCTTTGAACCTCACAGCGATTTTTTTGATTATTATATATCAAAGCTCAAATGATGGGAGTACTTCAATGTTACAAAAAAACGGTATGCCCCCATGTAGTTTTCACAGTGATTTCCTCAGTAGGAATAACTCCCATGCTTTATAATAATCGGTTCTTTCCGCTGAAAAACGACACCCTCAGGACATGAACATTTCTTATCCTCTTTCTACGTAATCTCGTCGCCTATCGTTTGAAAGTAAGAACGCCTTCTGCCACTCTTATCTGCTCTACAGTGAGCTTACAAACATCGCGCACATATAGTTTATACCGTCTGTTTAGTTACTTTTATGCATGATCATTGCGTTGCTTTGAACACCTCCCTCGTCATCAGTGTATGTGGTAGGATTCTGAATGACAATGCCATCTTTGACCACTCACCGACTATTTCTTCATCATTACTTTGATGATGAACAGGCACAAGGCTGATAACAGCAATGTTTGTTGATTACAATTCACTGCTAATTTGTTACCATTTTTGGGCCCTTTTATGAGGCCTGATATGGCACTTATACAGTGTTAGACACGTGTTTCACCATTTCAGGCTAATCAGTAGCACGGTGCCATTCAATATGATCAATCCCTTGCAAAAGGATATATTTTCTACTTATGAAGGAATTGTCGCCGTATTATTTTACCTCCTGATTCCCACGTTGATTTTGTGCGCGACAGGCGGCGAAATCTTGCGGCGATGCTGCGGCAGCAGGGCCTCTCAGTGGTAATGTGGTAATTTTGCAATGAAAATTTAGATTCTTGTCACCACTGAAGCGAAACTAGATGTGGTAGAAGAAACTTCAGTAAGGCTACATTTGGCTGAAACTTGCCAAAACGATCATTAAAAAACGAACTGTTCGTCAAAAATGATACTGTACATTGAAATGCGATGTCATTTCAGCGATAATTTGAGATAACTTCATAATCAATATTAGTGATCGGTGATAGGACTTCTATAGAGTGTAGAGAGACTTTGTTTTAGTGTCTTATTAGTGAAAACTTCCCATAAATCCACTTATACTCTATATAAATAACGCTTCATCGATGCAACCCAGAATTAAATGCCACTGCTCTTACAAAACGCCACATTTTCAAGGAAAACCAGATGCGTACAAAAAGCTCATTGTTCACACTCTCACTAAGCAATTTTTATTTTTTCTTAAATGTGTTCATCCATATTTCGCTCATATTTGTAACTCATTTCGTTACTATTTCGTATGCAGATGGTAACGCTCGCGTAATGTGAGTTTAAGAAGGCCTCCAAGGAGAAGATTTACGCATCCACGACACACACGCACACATGCGCACGCACACACACACACACACACACACACACACACACACACACACAACACACACAACACACACACACACACACACACACACACACACACACACACACACACCACACACACACACACACACACACACACAAACACACACACCACACAAACGCGACAGCCCTCGAGCATTCCCAGTCAAGCACGAAGTTCGTAAGGAATTAAATTTCTTCGGTCATCATCTCGACGTCTTATTCTTCTTCGTATTCAACGACTCCAGTTAATTGTTCCCAAGTCGTTCGTCCTTTCTCATTGCGGATCTTCTTCGTCTTTGGCGTCGTTCGACTAGAATCATCTCCCTTGTGCTCTTTAATCTCATCGAATTTGTAGAATAGATTAGTTTCTATAAAGGGATAAAGCACTTGGATCGCATGTTGTTCAATTGATCGTCGAGTGACTCAAGCGGGTACCGGCACACTTCCATTTTTCCCTATCGCGTGAAAGAGTAGCCCAGTGGATACTCTTCGCTCTAGGAATTCACTGAGCATCATATCTTTCTTCTGTACCTTTCGTGAAGAAATCGGACAAACGGCTCGGTGGTCTTTCTGTAGAGCGCTCAATATCCCGAAGAATGCAGTCGGTAACGGCTCTCGTCCATCAGTTGTCGTTGAAGCGCATCACGTGTCCGACCCACCTTATTTTCGATACCTGGTGTGTAGAGCGGCGTCTCTCAATTTCGATCGTTGACGTAGGTCGGTACTTCGAATCCTTTCTCTCATTTGCGAGATACGCGACACTCCTAGCATTGACCCTTCGACTGTGCGATCAATAACGCCAAGTGATCTTTCATCCTTCTTACGTAGCGACCGGGTTTCTGCTGCATACGTTAGGGCAGGGATAATTGTCGAGTCGAAAGGTGGGCACGGAGTCGGATGTTCTTTGTCCTGTTCACTACAACCTTGATGCCCTTAAACGTTCCCAAGCCGCTCGTTTCCTCCTGCTCAACTTTGGAGCTAGGTCGTTCATCTGCATCTGCGATGCTCTTAAGCCTTCACCAAGCCGCTCTTTTCCTCCTGTTCAATCCTGGTGCTAGGTAATTAATCATGTTGATTTCAAGACCTAAATAGACGTGACTGAAACATTCGGAGGTTTTTGTTCCACTGAATGTGAATGGGGCATTCAAAACCCATCCTATCCTGATAAACATGAAGGAATAAATAGAAGGTATTCAAAACCTATCGGTTCCTCATGAATATGAGAAATAAATAAAAGAGCAAAACTCTCGGCATTGACCAATGACTCAAAGTGGCCCACCAATGTATCAAGTCATGCTGCCATTCTCCTAGACAAGTCTGGAAGCCAATTTAACCTATTTCCGAGGGATGGATGACTTGGAGAGACATGAGCGCGGGACCGAACCATCAAACACGCGTGTGCACCTCTAACCGCTGCGCGACATGCTTTTCGTAGCAATCGAAAATACTTCAGTGTTGTCTGTAATTAAACTCGGTGAACAGACTAACATTTGATGTTCAAATTATCCGGAAAGTGAAGCAGTCATTGATTAGAAAGAAAAAACTATCGATGTTAGGCAAACTTCGATCAATTTTCCATTCATTTAATACCATTCAAATCGATTACAATTCAGAAATGTTCGTTTCGTTCTGCGTGAATGAGGCATTAAAGTCCATACGTTCGTCATGAACATCGCTTTCGTTAGATTTAGTTGAGGGCCAATCTTTTTACAGGCGTTGTCGAAATCGGTCAACATTCGTTCTGCTTGGTCGATGCTTGATGTTATGAGGACGATATCATCAGCGAAGCGAAGATGGTTTGATTGCCGACCGTCAATTTTCACTCCCATATCGTCCCACTCTGATGCACGCATGACATTTTGGAGGTGGGAGTGAATAATTTTGGCGGAATTGTATCCTCTTTTCGAACCCTTTCTTACGTCAATGGTAATATTGTCGTAGATTGGCGATATTTTGATCGTTACAATCTCTATAGAACTCACGAAAGATCGTCATGTACAGAGTAGGGACGCGCTGGTTATCCAGTACCTCTATAACCTCTTCTGTTTCCACTGAATGAGAGGCTTTCTTCAAATCGATGAAATTGAGACAGAGCGGTATTTTGTACTCTCGTTAAACCTCAATAAGCTTGTGATCGTGTGGATGTGGTGTATGATACTAAATCCTTTTCGGAACCATGCTTGTTCGCATGGCTGTCCTTCTTCCAATTCTCTATCAATCCTGTCAAGAATGACTCGAGCGAATAGTTTATAGACAACGGGCAGCAAGCAGATGGGGAGGGGGGAGGGGGAGGAGATAATTGCGTATGTCGTGAAGGCCTCCCTTTTTGAATAATAACAATGTCTTGCTGGTCTTTCCTTAAATGGGAACCTCATTCCAACAAGTTGCTAGTGAAGAACCAAGCCAAGGTGTCGATAAGAACTGCCGGAGGTTTTTCGGGTGCTCTGGTCTAATCCTATTTGGACCGGGTGTTCTTTTGTTCTTGGCGAACGATATAGTATGTCGGATTTTGGAAGGAAGGACCGATGGAACGACAGATTCATTCTCTTTCAATTTATATGACCGTGAAAGGACATGGCTAGCGAAGAGATCCGAGTAGTACCGGCGGATGGTTTTCTCCATTGCCCTTTTGGAAGCTGTGAGTGTCCCGTCAGGCATCAGAGTGCAATCACCTTCGTTTCGTAGTTGGTGAAGCACCATGGGCTTTATATAGTGTTTTTCAGATTATATCATAACGCTAGCTCTGTTTCTAAATTATGCTGCTGTACTTCTCTATGCGGAACGGTTGAATGGGAGTTTTGCTACATTGACCATAGCGGAATTCAGGCAAAAACTCATCTGTGCATGAATTGCTTTCTAGAACATTGTACAATTAAAGTAATGAGACCTTGTTTCTTTCAAAATTTTGAAACGTTTTCTTATCATGGAAAATCAAGCTCGTCATCTACACATCCGCCAGTGAACGACTGACAATCAAAAACTAAGTAAGCCTATATTTATTTCTTTCGAACACGAGCTTTCATGAGCCAGCATTGCTTGATCGAAAGAAAGAAAAGCCAATTTCTTTGTTCACAAGTATGAATAGCTTTTTTGCGACATAGGTGCACTCCTTTGCGGATAGTAGGATGCCGAACCTGCCAGATGAACCAATTAAGAAAATGAATCACCTATGAGGCCCTCACCAACTGACATCCATGTATAGATTTTACCGCAGTGATTTTACAGACCTTTAGAGTTGGTGCAGTAGGTAAGTGTACCAGTGAAAATGATTACTCTGCACTAATTTTATTGTACACAATATCCATCATCATGATTTACTGCGTTAACCGCAGCACTTTTTGCATTGGATTTCTTCCTCTCGTTCATTTTCCAGCGAGGTTTTTGAATAGTCCATGTGTTGCTTCGGCTGCTACATGAGTGTTTCGTCTCCCTTGTGAATGCCGTAGAATGCTGCTCGAGGCGACTCCAATTACAATCTCGGAGGTGGTCAAGCCCGGGATTTCCCAAGGTGCTTTCCTAATTTTCCAAAATCTTCACATTACATACTGTTATGGTCTGTCCCAGTGTTTGTGATTCGCTTTGTAGCTTATCTCTATTTTACATTAGCATTAGTGCACTTATTTTAGTCAATTTTCAAATTTAGGGGTCCGCTTGCGCCGAAGAAGATGCAGGAGTGGTATGAAAAAGGTTATTGTGAAAGGAATCTTGAAATTTTTGTTCACCATGATCATATCAATCATCGACGGACTCTGCGTGAGTGGTAGAATAAATAAATCTAAACTCGTCAGAGGTATAATCTATAGTTTGCTGTTATGTCGAATAACACGCTGTTCTCAAGTATTCTCTGATAAAATTACTTCTAACGATATTGAAGAACTGCAATGAGAAAGTTTTCAGCATTTTTGCAAGCTCATGAGTTTCTCTTTGCTCTCAGAATCACTGTACTTACTCTGGTGTTATCTTTTTTCTTTATGCAAATTATCAGTAAACTATCCGTGAGTATCACAATAATATACAGCGGTTTTGTTAGACATCACAAAATCGGTGAGTCGTACGGTCAAACTTTGCGTCTGTAAATGATTGTTTTAGTCATTTTGTTGTTTTTCCTTCAATTCGGTGAAGTTCACTCTAGATTTTCTGCTCAGCAATCGTTGTTCTATAATATTTTCGTGTGGAAAAGATACTTTTTTATATTTCGTGATTTTCCTTATCATAGAATGGTTTCGTGACGGAAATGGAATTGAGACTTCATTAATATTAGTTCCCCTACTAAGTCTCCAAACTTGATTAAGAATTTCGAAAATTTATTTCACCAAGTAATTGAAGGTATCAAATAATATTAATTAAGTATTCTTTGTCTGCCTGGGTGCAATTCTGCCAGCGCTTCGACAATAAATCAATTCCGCGCTCAAACTCATTGTTCTTCGATCCAAACCATCCAGTCAATTCTCGACGTAAATGATTGATGTCCCAAAACTTCTTGTCCAACCAGTCCTCCAATGATCTAAAGAGATGGATATCGGACGGAGACTGAAATGGCGAATACGGCGGATAACCAAGCGCTTCCAGCCCAAATCGGTCAACTTCTCCCTTGTCCGATCTCATTTGCTGAACTAGACTTTTTTATGGGAGTGTTAGTAATCATTCGAAAGCTCAGATCTCTGGCTAGAGCAGTACATAGCCAATTTTTCGAAACTAACAAAAATAGCCCTATGACGCCGTAAATTCCGAAACAAAATTATGCTTCACACGTGGACACGCTCTTTGTCTTATCTCGCTTATATTTCGCTGGACAAACTTCATTCTCAGAGTGGTAGTACTACTTCAATAGCACAAGTCTCAAAAAACTCAAAAATGCGTTTTTTTAAGAAAAGCTCGTTTGGTAGCCTGTGGAAAAAAAAGATTGTGCTACACTATGATGAACAGAGCTCTTTCTTCAGACTATTTATTAGTAATCATGCGATAGCATAGGATTCAGTGATTCCATTGTTGTGCTCGTTTTCTAAGAAAAAACGTTATATGTTGATGTAGCAGGAAAGATATGATTGGGCTTCACATATTCGGCCAGCTTGGTTGCGGGACAACGCACGGACAGGGGAGCGGGCCGATCGATCGATGTGGGTCAGATATGTTCGGGGTATCTTGCTTCAATTGAGGAATTTCTTCTCCGCTTTGGAAGAAAGTCTAGGTGAAATGATTAATTCAGATGTTGCAAAACTTCCTCTACACATTCATATGGTTTTTGTGCCTCTAGCGAATTACACGCGTAAAAAAATGAAAGCGCGCGGAGGAAGCGAAACGCATTTTTATCTTGAGTGTTACCGCGTTATAGAAAAGATGTTTTGAAAAACGGATAAGTACGGCTCTAGCCAGAAATTTAAGCTTTTAAATAATTACTAACACTCCTTCGAATGATAGTGGGATCGAATATTCATTTATCGGCGTCTAATATATTGACCAAAAAAAAATTTCTAAGGGCTATTTTTGGTTGAAATAAGCCAAAACAATTACAAAACAAAGACCTGTTCGTCAAATTCACACTGCTCATTGCAATACGACGCCATTTCATGAATAATTCCGAGGCACTTGTACTATAAGTGTACTTTAGGAGTTGAAACTTCTACAGAGCTATGAAGGAGACTTTGTACTACTGTCCTTTAGGAAGTAACGCTATATATCCACTTATACTTGATTGTGAACCTTATTTTTGCCTACATTTTAGAAGCAACGTCGACGCTTCCTCTGAAACCCCGAGTTTTGAAGGAAAAACCTTATGCCTACGGGCAAAAGTCATAGTTCGAACTGTTATTTAACATTCCTAAGCTATTTCATTTGTATTTAGTCATATTACATAATTATACATAATTACATAATTATTTTTTGATATTTTATCTTGACAACAGATCACGTTTGTCCATTGCCACAAGTGTTAGATCTTCTTTAAGTTTTGATACCAGAGCAATAAGCGCCTAATTTCTTAACCAGAAATAATTAAATTTGTTTAACATCAAAACTCAAAGTATGCTCCATAATTCCAAATACATTTGTGCCATCTTTCAAATAGCAATTAAATACCCCTTTGTGCAGAATTTTCTGAGCTTTCTTTAGGTGCTAAATTTGTCCATGCTTACTGCGTCATGGCCGTTCAACGAAGCCTCAATCGCAATTTGCAGTTTTACGAGTACGAATTGGGACGCAATGCACAGACCCCCTTCGAGACGCCAACCGTACAATGGCTCAAGGATTTGTCCTTAAGAGAACAGCATTTCGCTTCTTTGCTAAGTTTAGCGCAGACAACATCAACATGAAGGATCAGCTCCTCTCTGACAGCCAGGAAAAGTTGTGCTAGTGGCTGCCATTGAACCTCTTGAAGATGCTCCGACGTTGACTATCGATTAACCCCGGCATGGTAGGCATAGATTAGTAGATTTTTCTGCTGAGCACTTCCGAGGTATTAATAGCAGTATTTATTGAATATTATCGCACATATTACTGAATATTGTCGAATACGTGAAGTTCGATCTTATATTCCCTGCTACGCTACAGTGATACGGTCATTCCTAGACATAAGCATAGCGTTGGAATTACTGAAACCTAAACTATCGAATACTTCCTAATAAATAGTCTGAAGAGAGAGCTCTGCTCTTCAAAGTTCTAAGCACAAATTTTTCTTTTTTCCTACAGGCTACCAAAGAACATTCTCATGAAACACGCATTTTTAAGTTTTTCGAGACTTGTGCTATCGAAATAGTACTACCAATATAAGGAAGGAGTTTGCCTGGCGAAATATCAGCGAGATAAGAAAAAGAGCGTGTAAATGTGTGAAATATGATTTTAGTTTGAAGTTTACAGCGTTATGGAAGGATGTTTTAAAAACCAGCTATGTGGAGCACTAGCAAGAGATTTCAGCTTTCGAATGATTATTAGTATAGCAAACCTCCCAACGGAGTTTTGCTATCCTTTCGGGAATTACATGATAATTTAGGCAGCGCAAATGGTCTACGATTTTAGAGAGCAAGTGGTATCGCAGAGGCTCGAGGACCTTAGACAGAAATGGTCCAAGTGACAAGGGCGGCACCCAGCTGCCACCAACCTCAACAGTCAGTTCGATCGCGGGTCATCATCTGAACGGTCGTCTGACATCACCCGGACCACCTCACCTCAGTACATTGTCGATCCATTATTGCTCTCTCTACACAACATCGTTGTCTTGTAACTAATTACTTTCATAAGGTTGCATTCATACAACTCAGATGAATTCAATAGATTTGTGAGCGGAACATAGTACTTCCGTGGCGGAGCAAACTCACTTTGGCTATGCTCGGCCCATCACCGCGGTTTAGGGATTCTGCCCATATCTAATCACTAGCGACCCCACTGCTAACACTATATACTCACCCACTGGATCCCGCCGTCGGTGTTCTACTTGGGGGCGAACATAGCATTCCCAAATGGGCTCCGCCGCTTAGTCATGCTTCGACAATTACGAAACATTGTCACTTGTCATAACAATGTCAAATGCAATAACATGATCATATGCAATAACATGATCACTTACGATAACATCTTCAATTACAATAACATTGTCATCTGTCATAACAATGTCAAAAAGCAATAACAATGTCATATGCAATAACATGATCACTTGATAACATCATCACCGTCAGCTACAATAACACCACTTGCCATAACACTGTCCTCGATCCTCCTCATCAGTCGGTCACCCATATTAACTTACGCATATGTTCGCATAACGATATGTCGTGATCATGTATATATATATATATATTATTGTATTATCATTTTAGTAATGCATGTATATTATAGGTTGTTTGGTTCTACCACGTTGTTTGGTTCTACCACATTGTTTGGTACCACGCCATTGTTTGGTTCCATCCTATTGTTTGTTATAACCCATGTAAACCACTGAACCTTCACAATACATTACAAATCCACTGAACTACCACATAAATATAGTACATCGGCTACAAACCTTTGCTACAATTAGCATTCCCGGGAAAAAATCTTGTTTAGCAAGTGAGATCGATTATTCATTTGACGTGCCGTCTAACATATGAGTACCGTTACTTCTTCAAATTTCATCCTTTGCTGAAGACAAAATTTCATTCATTCATGGGAGAGGTCCGGATTCATTACAAAACCGCAACGATGTGAAGATTACGCGCTCCAGTCGTAAGGTCGTTCACGCCAACTGCTGCCAGAGCGACTAGTGCGACGCTGCTTCCCGCTTCAATGGCCGCACGGCACACGCCGCTGCCGCACGGCGAACGCGGCGTGTTCGATTATCTGCATGACCTAATCGGCCACCCGCTCATGACTCTGCTCCGGCTATGTGAGTAATTTCTCTTCTAAATAGTTTCTTCCAGTTCATGATTTGTAGTAAATGATTTATAGATAAGTACAGAGCAAGAAAAGACTTCCTCCAGAGGAAGAAGCGCAGATTCGCTGGGTCAAAATGATGACCCACACCTAAGCGAATCACCCGCTGCGCACTGAGAGACGCCGGCCGGTACCGGCGCCGTGACTGGCTAGTAGGCCGCCCTGGCCCAGCCCAAGATACGGAGAAATGGGTGCACTGCGGTATGTTTCCTCCAAATTTCAGCGTGTGAGGAAGGATGTGCAATTTTTAGTGTATTGTTTAGGCACCATTTGTCTCTGCAAGGTCCAAATTGCGCCAAAGTAATTACGGTTGTGCACGAGGATCGTCAAGTGGAGTAAGCTGAACCTAAATATTAAGCACTTTAATATTTATTTTAGCTTTATTTAGGTGGATTAATGTGAACCTTAGGCAGCGCACGGCTGGAATAGCAAGGAAGATCACATCCGCCGATATAAGTCTCAAATTGACTAGAACTTTACACTTGTACAAACGCAGTGGATCTCCTAAGTTTATGCGATATAAACACTATGAGGAGGTGGCACAGTAGTAGATAATGTGGCAAGCTTCAGCTCCTCTGCCACCGACTAGAATTATTCTCGTGCCGCTTCCTGCTCTTTTGTACACCTTTTTCAAGGAAGCCTTCTTTTCATTTTCAACATACTTATTGTTTTTTGTCTTCAGGTGGAGGATAGCGAGCAATCACCTACGCTACCGAATCGGCCATGTGAGTAATTTCTCTTCTAAACAGTTTATTTCAGTTCATCATTTGTAGTACATGATTTATTCATATGTGAATAGGTCAAGGAAGAGGAGCTTTTCTGCAGAAGAAGAAAAGCAGGTTCGCTAGGTCAAAATGATGACCAACACCTAAACGAATCACTCGGTGCACACTATGAGACGCCTGCTAATACTGACGCCGTGGCTAGCTGGCGAACTGCCTGCTTCTGCACAGGATCCCACCTTTCATTCTGCTGAAAGGTTACTTTTTCACGGAATCGCATATTGTTTGGAAGAATTTATTGTCAGGAAAAGTGTTTTAGGTTCAAGGTATAACAAAGCTGAAGAAATGACAGGAAGGCAAGTCAGAAACGAACATTTAGTTTGTCCTTAACGTGGCGAACCTGAGTAAGTTTTCAATAACCTTTATTCCCATTCATCTTCATAGTATGTGATTTCCAAGAGTGATTTTTTGCTCTCCAACCAAATTTGCTGCCTCCTACATGAAATGCAGATTTTAAGATCGTCCTCAGAGGAATGGACGGTCACGAACATGGTAAGAAAGTGGAGAAGCAAGATAGGAATAAGTATGTACCCTTTGATGATTTTGGTGTCAAAACAAGGTTATGGCGTGGTTCTGATAGTGTTTTTGATCCTTTTCGGGCCATTTTGTTTCCGGTGCATTCTATGTTTTACTCAACAGGAGGGTGAAGACGCCGCTGTAACCGTTAAAAAGCAACTGATCAAAAAGCACTCTGACCCGTCACACCCAGCTGCGTTATTCATACGCCCACCTTATAACAAGAAAACTTTTCTGAATGCTATAGGAGGATGGCAAAAGATACACTGCCAGCAATGCTCAAGTACATGTTAAGTTAATGCTTCTATATTCAGCCTATATGTAAACCCTAAGACATAGAGCTTGTTTATTGCTTAAACACTTTGCTTGTTTTGATTCTCGTTTAACTGTTCATCTCTCGTTCACCTAAATTATCAAATGTTCATGATTACTGGTTTTTTAGTGTAAGTTTTTGTTGATCGATACTGATTGTACACATTTTTGGTGGTTGAATAAATGTTTTATGCAGAATTTCTGCACATTCAGTGAATGTTTGAGCTATATTTAGTTTAGGATTACGCATCTGTTCTAGAGAACTATTCCTCAAATATATGATTACGACTTCTATTAAGATTTATTCCGATTATATACTGAACCAGCCTGCTAATAACTTTCTTCCAGAAATTCCACTGCTTATGCATTTTCTTGGGCGGCTCATCTTCACTGGTAGTCAGAGACTCAACAAAGTTTCCACTCGATTCTCTCTCGAGCATTTGTCCTCTACAGAGGTGGTCTGCTTCGAGCATGATGAAGTGCACGAGGCCCATTCCGTGATTATCTACTCGTTGTCATTGGCGCAAGCAGATGATGACGTTGGTCAGTAAAACATGTCAATTTTTTGAAAGGTATTCCAAGAGAGCGCTTCCAATATGTTAGAGTTTACTTGACTGCTTTTTTCGTCTGTCGTTATCTGTTCATTTATTATGTGATCGGCTCATCTGTGTTCGCTATCAATGCACGATTTACATAATTTTGAAGACGGAATAGTTTTTCGAAGATCTGAGAAGAGTAGCCCGGCTAAACTTTGTGAGTGCCGACTAAATTTGAGGAGACGTCGTTCAAGTGATTTGTGAGCGGTGTGCAAATTTTTTTGACAATGCTCAACATCAGTCCACGTCTTTGCTTCATGATGGAGCGTTGGTTGGGAGGACTGTTGATCAGAAGAGGTGAGCACGGAGTTTGAGGCGGGATATTTAGTCAATGGCTCCTTTGAAAAGCCCGAATGCGGCTCATGCTACTCTCCTTCTTTTGTCCAATTCTTCACTCATTTTCTTTTCAATGTTTATTGGGCGTTTTAGATACACGTAAGAGATGGTCTCTGTAATCAGAGGAGTATCCAGTTTCATGCAACAAGCATTCTAACCGACCATTTCAAAACCTCGCTTAAGACCAGTATAATCTGTTAATGTATTTTGAGCCTTTCATGACGTCGTTATGGACACTTATAAATTCAGAAATGTGTTTTGGTATTACATCCTCGTCAGTTGCGCAGTGCCTTTTCGTTCGGTCAACTTCTCGGGGATTTACCTCTCTTAGGAAGGAATCGGCGAGGAACTTTTCACACATGACTTGCGGTGAAAGAATCACCGTGGCATTCTATCAAAGTGCCCAGTGTGATTGTCAGATTACACTGTTTATGAACAATGATTCAAAATAGGCAGTTGCGATGACATATGCCCACGCAACAGCCAATACGGCATGCAATCGACCATTAGTCACACTCGGCACTTTGAAAGAGCGCCACCGTGATTGTTTCACCCTACGTCGGGTGTAAAAAGGTCGTCGTCGATAGCTCTATGAAGGGCTAGATCCCCGAGGTATTGAGTGAGCGAAAAGCCACCGTGTGAGTGACTAGGCTGGAAGGTCGATACACTTGCCTTGCACTGTAAAAGTGCCCACAACAGATCTCATGGAAGGCTCAGAGTACATTGTCAGGTTGACATTCGCACCATTTTTGCTAGTTCAGAGTTCCGCTAGTCATTCGATAGCTTGAATCCAAAAAGATTGAAGGTGGATCTTTTTTCTGAAAATGCCTTTCCATTGCACTTCAGCGGTATAAATAATATCAAGTTACGCACTTAGAGTGTTTTTTACTAAGCAGAGCCTTTTCCTACACTTTTAGAGTCATCTAAATCTCGTCGATTGCAGTGGTATATTTAAGTTCTGAGAGGCCCTCTGAGAGCGCTATTGTAGCCAAAAAAAGTTCATTTTCGGCGCGAAATATCTCTGGTCTCTCAAACTGCGCCGTGCGCAGCGATCTCAACGCCCCCTCGAAGGGGCGTTATTTGTGCTACTTTCTGAAAGTTTGTTCTTCTTTTCATGGAAATCTACAGCTTTTCCGTACGAGGACTGTAGAGGAAGCTTTGTGCTATGGTTCTGTATACTTAGACTTTTCATTTTCATTTCATTTTGCCAAATGAAATCTAGTGAGCCTGAGCCTAAGAAGCAATGCGTACACTCGAAATGCAAAATTTAAGTTTAATGACAAAAGTCGCAGTTCACATGTGAGCGATTAATCAACTGCGTGGTCGATATTAGCGCCACTCCCACACCCTATATTCCAAAAGTGTGCTGAGTATTAAGCTAATTCTCATTTCGACTGGTGCAGCGCAATAACCCTTTCAAATCCACCAGTTGCAGTCGCAACGCGCAATGCAAATTGCAGCCGGTGAGCGATTTTTATCATTTAGTTAAGGTTTTTTCACCATTTCGCAAAACTTTAGGACTTCCTGTAATTTCTCCATATTTCATTTCCTCTACACTCTCATGTGCTTTTGTGTAAATATAACGCTTATGTTTGAACGAAAAACTCTCTTTTACTACGCATTTACCGTGATATTGGCACTCTCTCAATCATAAGAGCTTGTACAAAGAATATAATGGTAGAAATCTATCACTTTTGATATACTTCATTGCACATAATGCTTTAAAGTTGTATTACCGGCTTCAGATTGGAAAATAATGAATAGTTTGCCAAAAATGATGTTGCACAGTGCATGCGATGCCAGGTGATCGATAAGAAAGCGTAAGAGACCTTGCGGGGCCAAGCCTTATTCTGTGGAGAAAGCTTTTCCCCTAGTTCTTTAGTAATCATTCGATAGTTCATGTTCCGATAACTGCGACGCTCTACCTGGCTTTTGAAAAACTTTTATAGTATGCAGTAGTTTAGCAACAGCAAAGGTAAAACTATGTTTCACACTCGGGATTCTTTGCTCGCTCGGCGGATATCTTTCCGTTCAAAGTTTGAAGCTCATTTGATAGTATAAATCATGAACAAAAAGCTTTCTGTAGATTGCCGTAAAAGCAAAAATGGAATTACGTTTCACCTTCAGAGTTGTCCTAGTGGGTACCAGCAACCTCTTCCATTTTTCCCTAACGCGTGCAAGAGTAGCCCAGTGGATCTCCCTCAATCTAGATATTCGCTGAGCATCATATCTTTCTTCTATCGCTTTCGTGAAGAAATCGGACCAGCTGGTCAGTGGTCTTCCTGTAGAGCGCTCAATATCCCGAGGAATCCAGTGGGTAACGGCTCTCGTCCATCGGTTGTCGTCAAAGCGCATCACGTGTCCGGCCCACCTATTTTTTGATATCCTGGCGTGTAGGACGGCGTCTCTGATTTTCGATCGTTGACGTAGGTCGGAATTCGGATCCTTTCTCTCATTTGCGAGATACGGGATACTCCTAGCATCGACCTTTCGACTGCGCGTTCGATAACGCCAAGTGATCTTTCACCCTTCTTACGTAGCGACCAGTTTCTGCTGCATACGTTAGGGAGAGAAATTGTCGAGTCGAAAAGGTGGGCACGGAGTTGGATGTTCTTTGTCCTCTTCACTACATTTTCGGTGCTCTTAAACGTTCTCCAAGCGGCACGTTTCCTCCTGCTCAACTCGGAACTAGGTCGTTCATCTAGTGTTTCCCGGCTAGATAGACGTAACTGAGCATTCGGAGATTGTCGTTCGTTGAGCGTGAATGGGGCATTAGAAATCCATCCGCTCCTCTATGAACATTGTTTTCGTTAGATTTAGTTGAAGACCGATCTTTCCACAGGCGTTATCGAAATCGGTCAACATTCGTTTCGCTTGGCTGATGTTTGGTGTATGAAATGATATCGTCACGCAAAGCTACTAAGGTGGTTTTACTGTCGAAGGTCAATTTTCACAGATTAGCACGAAGTTGGCCATTTTCTGTTATCTTGCCACCGTTAACCTGCGTCCTTCCCTTTTTCTAGGTGAGGACAAACTCGGTATTTTCAAAGCATGACAAACTTTTCACTAATTCACAAACTTATATCTACCTACGGTAGCAGCCAGTGTGTTCTTTCAGATGTATTTTCAGCTTGGAAGGAGTACGCTATTCCATCAATGAGAAAAAAGTGTTGCGACTTCACGATCTACCTCTGAAAATTCAGTCGAATACCGAATAATGAAAAGAGATTATCATGATGAAGATCAACGAAGGAGTCATTCAATTTTTCTGAATTACTTCTCAAATATTTTACTAGTGTGGTATATTCTAAAACAGCTCTTTCAGACCCAGCTTATGTCTTATTCACCTCAGCCTTTCGGCATAATTTTGTCACACTTCATGCAATTCACTCAGACTCATTACACTCCACTGCTGGACTATTTCCACAAAAAAGACGGAATTTGGAAATTGTTATAGATTATTTATTATGTAAGTATCATATTATACAAGAAGTTTAGCCGTAAACTAATTCGACTATTCGACTATAGTGACAGAGTTTTAGACGCATTATGTATTCGCTAATTAGCCTGAAAGCAAGGAATCTTCATTGTAATCTCATAGAATGTACAAACACTAGAACTTTTTGTCTTATCTTGGGCTTACTAATCGATGGCGTCACCCAAATCCCGCATTCTATGGGAACAGTGTCAGCGGTGCGGCGATTGTTGAGAAGTAAACTCGACTAAATCGTATACAGGTGGACACATTAGGAATCAAGATGTCATTTTTTCCTAAATATGACAATACCGCAATTGTCGTTAGCACTATAGTGATTGAAAAGTAAAGAGACTTACGTTATCGACTTCAGACGAAAACTCTCTGCTACCATCTCCAAATGTCACGCCATGACAGTTTTTGGCTTTGTGAGCCAAATGTAAATACTAAGTGAGAACAACAACGCACAGAAAACACATGCAACGCGAAGCTGCTGCATTTTCTCTCTGAGAAGGTGTTTGATAGAAAAATCTTAGAAGTAGGAGTTTTATGGCATTAGCATAATGCGAACTCTAGAAGAAGGATGCCATGGAGACAAATCATCTGCTGAAGATAGAAGAAAACCGCCATGTATCCTGAAGAACAGTTAGGTTGAAATCAGTTCATTCTATTTTGTTCGCTCCATGATACTAACCCCCAGTACTCTAATGGATTCAATTTGATGGGATAACTCTCAAGAGCAATGTCAGAGGAAGAACAACTGTAATGCAGTGCCAACTGACGTCATTGCAGTTACGAAGAGGCGATAGCACGGGAAGGTTAGCGAAAATACAATCGTATTACTGTGCCATGCAGACTTTTCCGAACAAGTAGATGAATAGAGACAGTGATTATTATGAGAGATTTATAGGCCATTCATTGACGTCCTTTGACAGCTTCAAACCTATGAGAAGTTAGCAAGTTTTCTCGTTTACCGGTTGATGGAGATGCTTGAAAGCATCAGAGCATATGTGTTCGAGAATGCAAATCAAATGAAGTGATATAAGAGACATGAAGAGAAGAGGGAAGGAGGGCAAAAGGAGAGCGACATTTTAGTAATTTGAACGGCGACGGATTTTGAGTAAAAAGTTGAAAATTTTGCCAAATACGAACTTGCTCAGTAATCAGTACTTTGTCACCGGACCGCAGCTGAAATTGATAAAAGGAGTTCATGATGAAGGCTTCATCGAAATTCTTTTATTGAAAATCATTAGAACGGATTCCTCATAAAACGCACTGCGGCTTTCATATACAATAGGTAGTCGCACTTCTATTGGTAATGACGCGTAGCTTCCTTAAACGGAAGAAAAGGCGAAATTTGGTTTGCACGACAGGATAATTTACCCACGTTAAAACTGATGTTTGCGATAGCAAAATTTGTACTGCGCATTCAAATATGATTCTACGTTTAATCAGCATTTCGTAATGAAAGTTGCACTGCTGGTTGGCAAGTTTCGTTCTAAACGCACTTCTAGTTATCTATTTCTTGATCACTTCTTTAAGGAAAAGAAAACGCTTAACTCAACAAATTTATACATCCGCTAGAAGCTAAAGCGAAGAATTACGTTGTGAAACACGTAAATTGAAAATATCTATATCAAAATTCATTAAGTGTATTATGGTAACTGCGAAGGTGATGCAAAACAAATCAAAGGGCACAATTTATAAAAAAATAAAAGAGTAAGTTGTATGAAAGATTCACCGCTGCGCGTTCACCATTCGAATTTCGTTCGTCGTAGTAACGTATATCGAGGGTGTGCCTGTGTTCGCTCTTAGAACTAATTGAAATTGTCGTGAAAAACCGCACTCATAGTGCTCTCCCGTGCTCTTCAACTTGACAAAACGCCTTCAGGTCAAAGGTCTCTATGCGCACAATTTGAAGAACCCTTGATATGACAATCATATTCAAGCGAAATTCCGATGCAACAATTAATTCTCACCGATCCGTTATACTTTATTTCTCTTACGATTTTCGAATTATCAATTTGAAGAGCTCGTGATGAAGTTGCTAGATCCAACAAACTCTCAACATAAAGTGAGATACGAGCACGAAAGACGAGTACAGAAGTTGCATTACTTTAACATTGATTTCATGCATGAGACAGCATTCTTGCAATATAAGCGGAAAAGTGTCCTTTCCTAAAGAATGTCGTCCGCTGGTTCGAATGCTTTCTGAGACCTTGGCAATAATCACTATCTGAATAGGTTTTGGTAGAATAATACTCAAATATCCCACCGAGAGCCTTTTGTGAGAGCGTTTAGTCCTGCGCTGTGTTTGTAAGGATTTTTTTTAGTAAATAATTCGATAAGATGATAACATATTTGAACCTGTTAAGAGGTTTGTTACGAAACTTATATACTGCTACAAAAGTGCCTGTCTCCCCTTTAAGGCTCCTCAGTAGCACATTGCCCTTTGCCTCGGCTGATCCATTGGAGATATCCTTTGAGATGTGGTCGCTGCAATGTCGGGTAATTTTTCATCTGACTCACCGTGATCTAACATACGACGCCGATTCTTTTATATGTAGGAGTATATCTCCAATAGACCTGCCCAACCATAGGACACTGTGCACTGAGGAATCTGGAGGAGCGAAGCAGGCTCCTTTTTACTGCATAAGTGTCGTAACAGACCTCACAACAGGCTCAAACATGTCATCCTGTTACCATCATTGTTTTCGGCGAGATCTATAAACAGTCAAGAGTAGACGTATGACTCATGGTAGACATCGAAGAAATACTTGCGGCGATCCTCTCCATTATAGCAGTAAACTTAAGTAGTATCAAACGACAGTTGCTTAATCTTCGTGCTCTTCTTGCTCATACAGGCCATCGAGCATCACTAACTCGTGATCTCGACGATTTAAGCCTTTCTAAGAACTATTCTATCCACTTGTTATTTGATCGAAATAGGGAAATCGTATTTTACCGTTTTCTTTCGCATGTTCCCTATCAAATAAACCGTTTCCAGAAGATCAGTACTTTTTTGGATTCAAACATACTACAACAAGAAAAAAAAATCAAAGCGGTACCTGGACTTGCATTGCTAGATCATTCTTGTCCTTATCTTTTGGCATCATCAGCATATGTTCTGAGAGAACATTTACATTTGCAAGCACTTGAAGAGCTATTTCCATCTGAATGACTAAAAAAGTATGGCTCGAATATCGCCCTCTTCGTCTAAGAGGAACAGTAGAGATGGGTTATAAGTCAACTCACTTTTAGGCACAGTAGCGTTCAGCTTCACGTATGGAATGAATCGTGCCCATTCAGGATTCAGGAGAAGGTGATAATTCTTGAGGTTGCTAAAGAATTCTCGTGCTTTTTCACCCTCTTCCTTGCCTTTTCCTTTCAAATACAAGCATGTTAAGCCATGGTGATTAAAATCTCACATAGGAGAAGATAAAAATGGCGATTCAATATAGGGTCCAACTATCAAATCCATTGTTAAGGAAAATCGTACTACAATGTGAGTATAGTGATCGGTGAATGAAAACACGTGCATGTTAGCCTGTACATGAGAGTTGAGCTTCAAGCTTCGTCTCTTCATTTATTGATAAGGCATCGGGAACGAAGCTGCGTGAGATCTCTACGGGATCCCCAATATCCACCTGAAGCACATGGCTCCGAGGAAGGTGCTTCCAGATAAGTAGAAGGTGAATCAATGTTTATGAATAGACAAGAAGATCAGCTCCACCTCATCAACGTCACTACGCTCTGATGGTCAAAGACTGGCAGATAATGCACGACTTTCGGTCATCTAGAGAATTTAGATCTAGCGGAATGCCATTATCTTTTGAATAATTTCGAAAACTCGTGAGCCAGCATATTTAGTTTTTCTTTGTGTTTGAAAGTGGACTGCGTACACTGACTGAACTTTGTGTCGCTATATACACAAAGGCTGTGCGACCGCAGTTTACGATTTTACCAATCTCAAAAACTTTGATTATTTTTGACCAATTTCTATCTCATACTAATCAAGCACTTTATTGCCTGCTTCACTGGTTTTATCCCTTCCCTCCTGGTTGTTATCCGAAGACAATTTTGTAAAGTCGCTTTGCATTACACGTTTGGTGCTCAGTGGCTCCTACTGGTAGCGACTGATTGGTGTGATAGCAAGAAGTAGATTTACATTGCAAACGCTGAAATTTCTAAGAAACAAATTATGAAGCATGCATTATGGGACTTTAAACTCCCAAACCTTTCTGACAACCCTTACCTTACAGACTATACAAAGGTGAAAAAATTTTGCCCCAAGTGTGGTTAATTTGACAGTGGAAGCTCATAAACCAAATTTTATGGTGTCTATCATAGCACAATCGACGTAGCTGTTCTGAAGCAAGTCAAACAGCAGTAAACTTCGCGTCTACCTTTTTCACAATTTGGATTTTCTCCTTGAGTACAGCTCGAAAACTTTATGAAGGTGAACGAGAATTATCCGAAGTTTCCACCAAATTAGACAACCAGATGTTCACACGATGTCATGTGCTTTGAGCTGAAGGCCTGAGACACGACTTACCCGTGCCAAAGGATAGGCAAAAGACATGACCGTTTGGGTTTCACATGTCAGGCAAACATCTACTAACAACTAGATAATGATACTTTTACATAAAAAATTTTGAGGTATAGTATAATATCAGTGAAGTTGACTATTGTGAGACCGCGATCAAGAATAATATATTTTGAGAATGTATTCTCTGTTATGAGCACATCTAAAGTGCAACTGTTTTAATTGCACTATATTTACGGCCAATAACAGTGCTCATAAAGGGCTTACATACATTGCCAGATTATGCTGTAACACTGTTTGAATCATTCGAAAAAAGAGGATTTCATGGAAACCTTCAAAACACTAGAGGGAGAAGTGTTAATGTTACTGCAGTCTGCTCGAATCACTCGCTGGTCATTGATGTTATATACAGGATTAAGGTGAATTACATGCGAAATTTCATCAATGGAAGTAATGAGCACTTTGAAGCTTAGCCTATTTTGAGAACTGAGAGAAAAATCACGAATAAGAAGAAAACTGCGACAGTGTTCCATACCTGAGGGCTCATAGTAGCAACAGCATCGTCGTCAAATCGATTCCTTGCCAATGATAGCCTTCAAAACATGTTTGGCGCCATCGTCTATTTGGAGATCATCAAAGAACGCTGAAATAAGTACTTCATTCTTTGAAATAAGTATAGAGTCTTTAGGGAAATAGTTGTCGTTAGAGTGAAGAGTGTGAAGGTAGTAAGAATTGTAAAATGTACGTTGACAAAACTTGAATCGCGAAAATTGGAGGCTATGATATAACTCCATTTAAGAGAGGTGTTTACGGCATTGAAAGAATTTTACGATGAGAATAGAAGAAGGAAACGAGAAGAAATGTTTGGAAAAAAGTGATGAACGTCCGACTCTCCTAGTGATTGCTAATGTAGCTAGTATAGGTGAAGAGAACTGTATAACCTTCCTATGTTACACTATGTGATATAATTAATATGCGGTGCATGTGTGATATAATGTAAGCCGGTCGCATTCAACACGTGTGTTTGATCGAATGCTTTTTCCGACTTAGTGATTGTAATGCTAGTAGTTTTCTCAGTCGTATTCTCGGTCACCTGTAACAAGCTGATTCTCACATCTATTTTGACAGAGTGAAAGAAGAGTGTCAGTTTGCTCCAAACACGAAAAAACTTCAATACGATGTTGACCAAACTATGGTGACATGAGTCACACCTGAACACTTACGAAATTTGTGGAACCTTCGCGACATTACAAATTACTATTATTCCTCATTTCTTATCTGCTAGAAGGTAGGACTAAGCTCAGCTGAAGGAGAAGCGGAATCAGAAGTTCTGGAAGCGAAAAGTGTGCAAAAGCATTACATAAAATTTCTTGATAAAATACCTAGCAACTTTGCGATCAGATGTTTCCATCTGCGTTCCATACCGCAAGTAACGTGAAGAGAGGACTTTGACAAGAGAATACCATTTCATCAAAATCGTTCTGCGTTATTCCTTAGGAAAAGAGTTGGATACTTATGATAAGATAAGGTGTAAGTGAGAAACAATTACTAATGACTATTCAATACCAATTTACTTGCAACCATGTTCTGGGGGCCGATTACGATAAAATATGTGGGAATCAGTATAGATAATGACTTATGTCAGAATTTCTTCTTTTTTACCTTTTTCTTCCTGACTTCCTCGGAAAAAACTTTCTGATTGCGAGCGGTTGTGAACAATGCTTATTTGCAGAGTCATTTATGTTCATCTTGTGTTGAAAAAATGCCCTACATTTCCCCTAAACAAGCAATATTTTAGTTAAATATCTCACTTGTTCCTCAGCATACAATATCGATAATTGCAAAAAATTCGCCAGTGTTGTCAGCATCCACTATTCTCCTCAAATTGTTTCCACATGGCTCCCTTATTACTTATCGCGTCTACCAGTCCACAGGTCTCCCTCATAGACTGTACTCTGGTCTGCAGTCGCATGGCCACGTTGCACTTCTATGCGTGACCTATAGGGCATCAGATATTAAGCAAAAGTGGTCACGTACTATCACGACATGCAGCTGAAAAAAGAGGAACCTCCTGTCTTTGCTGCGTCAATTCGCTCCTCATCTGCCTTCCTTCAGTCTAAACAATCGAAACGTCGCAGCAAATGACTGACAGTTACACTTGGAGGGTGGTTAGAAATTGCCGCCCGTAAACAAACTCATCTCTTTTCGAAAGGCCATGCGCTGGATATAAAAAGGTGAACACAGCACGAAATTCTGGTCTCACTATTCTATCCACTGATGAGCAGCCGATGCGGCATTGCTGGGACGGACGAGTACGGAGAAGATGCTAAAATTCCATTATTTATCAGGCTGTCTAAATCTTAGCGTACTATGGTAAGGACCTTCACACAATGCGCTTACTACCTACATACGAATCCCCTATAGAGGAACTGAATAATGAAAGCAGGAATGATAAGGTGAGACTCATTAGCCTGGCTGAGATGAGAAAACATCATTCTTTTCACGCTGTCTATGACAGCGGAGACATCTGGTGCAAAAATTTGACGTGAAATGACGCTCGAAGAACGCCACATTCAGACCGGTGGATCAGAGTAAAAGATGCGCGGCGGGACGTTTCATGAATTTATCATTACAGCGAAAGCTGTCGACGGTAACAATTACAGAAGCCTTGCAATCATTTTTCAGCCACGCATGTCTGTGGTCTGTTAAAGGAGGGCCGACTTATAGAGCCCGCTACACGTGTTTCGATCTTGCGATCTCGTCAGTCGGGCAGTGACCCTTTCTCGTCTTTTGCTAATCTCTGTGGGTGCTCAGTCCCCACACTAAGAGTTGGCGATGAGGAACGTTTTACACTGGAAACGAAAGTTATGATAGATTGAATATACTAGCCACGAGCAATCGAGTGTGCAACACTCTGTGTTTAGTGAGTTCTTCACTGAACATAGAGTGTAAAACGTTCGTCGTCGCGAACTCTTAGTGTGGGGACTGGAGCACCCACAGAGATTAGCAAAAGACGAGAAAGGGTAACTGCCTGATTGACGAGATGGCAAGATCGAAACACGTGTATCGGGCTCTATAAGACAGTCCTCCTCTAACAGACCACTGACATGCGTGGCTCAGAAATGATTGCAAGGCATATTGAATTTTGAGCTGTGTTCTTAGAAAACACTCGACACGAAAGTTATGATTTACTGAATTACAGAAGCCTCCTTTTAAACGGTGGACACTGTAGCCTTCAGCTGGAGAGTGCCATAACGAAATAGACCACATGATAGTAAATCGAAAGCCTTTCCTAACCGAAGTTGCTGTTATTCCAAAATTCTACACAGGATTACGTCATGAGCTACATTGCGCAGTACGCGTACGTCTTTCGTTGAAAATAAAACAGCCGCCAAGAAATAACTTTTGAAAACTACCACAACCCAGTATTATTTTAATAATTAGTCTGCTTTTGGGAGGATGCTGTTATTAAAATTATCAGCGAAGAATACAATGGGCTTATCAAGCATCTTCACGCTAGCGCTACGATAGCTGGGAATGCGAAAGTCACCAAGAGTCGCTTATTTTCAAGAACACTCGATTGACACACAAATACGCAATTGTGCGCACTGAAAGCCACCAAAAAGTCGAGCAAATTTGCATACGCTGCAGAAAAGCTATAAAAGAAGATTATCAAGAAAGAAGAGCAGTTATGATCAGAGCTACCAATGATAAAAGAGCTTTTCCAAAGTTCATCGATGATCTGCCAATCACAAAACGATGGTGACTGCGCTTCTACGGGCCGACAAAACAGCTTCAACTTTCCTTCTGGAAATGGTTTAATTCTCACAGTTACACTACAAGTTTTGTTCATAAATGTCAAGTAGCGTTTTTCCTTGACACACAAGAGTTATTTGCTTGGCGAAAGTACGGCTGTGTAGAGAAAATAATCCTAATGCATATACAGGATGAGAGCGAAACAAAAAATTTCTCCGGACTTCGTAGCAGAAAGTACTCGTTGTATGAAATTAGGGTGAAAAGAAATAAACGTACAGTAAGTCTCTGTTTCACGACAGCGTGCCCTCAAAGTGGATAAAGTGTTCGTTGAAGAGATCTTTTTCCACCACATGGAAAATTTCTGGTGAGTCTCATCGACTGCATAACTTACGATTTCCTCTACATGCTCAGGTGCTATTGGTGCTCAAATAACTCCTACATGCATGTAAGAAATCACTTCACAGTTGTAAACGGAATTTTTTATTGTGAGATTTAATAAGCAGAAGATCCCTTTCGACTACCATAAGAACTGTTATAGTACATAGAAGAAAGCGCCGAACCGAAAGGTGGTTTTGCTTTTGCGCACAAATTTAAACATAAACTTATCGAGATGAATCAATAATCATTAAATATAAGAGACACTAATTCCCAACTAGCCCAAAAAAAAGCTGCCCTCTCAATAATCCGCAATTCGATTCACCTGTATCACCTGTTGTCAGGTTGATCGTCGAGTGACTCGAGCGGGTACCAGCAACTCTTCCATTTTTCCCTATCGCGTGCAAGAGTGGCCCAGTGGGTCCTCCTCGCTCTAGGGATTCACTGAGCATCATATCTTTCTTCTATCGCTTTCGTGAAGAAATCGGACCAACGGGTCAGTGGTCTTCCTTTAGAACGCTTGAAGTCCCGAGGAATCCAGTCGGTAACGGCTCTCGTCCATCGGTTGTCGTTGAAGCGCATCACGTGTCCGGCCCACCTATTTTCGATATCCTGGCGTGTAGAACGGCGTCTCTGATTTTCGATCGTTGACGTAGGTCGGAACTTCATATCCTTTCTCTCATTTGCGAGATACGGGATACTTCTAGCATCGACCTTCGACTGCGCGTTTGATAACGCCAAGTGATTTTTCGTCCGGCTTACGTAGCGACCAGGTTTCTGCTGCATACGTTAGGGCAGGGATAATTGTCGAGTCGAAAAGGTGGGCACGGAGTCGAATGTTCTTTGTCCTCTTCACTACATCTTCGATGCTCTTAAACGTTCCCCAAGCCGCTCGTTTCCTCCTGCTCGACTCCAGGGCTAGGTCGTTCATCATGTTGATTTCACGACCTAGATAGATGTAACTGAAGCATTCGATTGTCGTTCCGTTGAGCGTGTATGGGGCATTAGAAATCCATCCGCTCCTCATGAACATTGTTTTCGTTAGATTCAGTTGAAGACCAATCTTTCCACAGGCGTTATCGAAATCGGTCAACATTCGTTTCGCTTGGCTGATGTTTGGTGTTATGAGAACGATATCGTCAGCAAAGCGAAGATGGTTTAATTGTTGACCGTGTATTTTTACTCCCATTTCGTCCCATTCTAATGTTCGCATGACGTTTTGTAAGGTGGCAGTGAATAGTTTTGGCAAAATTGTATCGCCTTGTCGAACCCCTCTTCTTACGTCAATGGTGATATTGTTGTAGAATTGAGATATTCTGGTCGTGAAATCTTTATAAAGCTCACGAAGGATCATTATGTACCGAGTAGGGACGCCCTGGTAATCCAGAGCCTCTATAACCGCTTCTGTTTCCACTGCATCAAAGGCTTTCCTCAGATCGATGAAAGTGAGACAGAGTGGTTGTTTGTACTCTCGTGAGACGTCGATGAGTCTTGTAATCGTGTGGATGTGGTCCATGGTACTAAGTCTTTTCCGGAACCCTGCTTGTTCGCATGACTGTCCTTCGTCCAGTGTTTTGTCAATCCTGTTTAGGATGACTCGAGTAAAGAGTTTGTAGACAACGGGCAGCAAGCAGATTGGGCGATAATTCCCTATGTCATGAAGGTCTCCCTTTTCAAACAACAATACGGTCTTGCTGATTTTCCATTGAATAGGGACCTTGCATTCTGACAAGTAGCGAGTGAAGAGCCGAGCCAGGGTGTTGATGAGAACTGGCGGCAGATTCTTCGGGTGTTCTGGTCTACTATTGTCTGGACCAAGTGTTGTTCTATTCTTCACCGACGATGTAGTATGTCGGATTTTGGATGGGAGGTCCGGTGGAACGACCTGTTCATCCTCTTTCAATTTATATGACGGTAAGAGGACATGGCTAGCGAAGAGATCCGAGAAGTATTGGTGGATGATTTTCTCCATAGCCCTTCTCGAAGCTGTAAGTGTCCCGTCAGGGTATCGGAGTGCAATCATCTTGTTCTTATAATTGGCAAAGCCTCGCTTGGCTTGCGAATGCTCTTCCCAGCTTCTGCAGCTTCTGCCATAACTGCTGCTCGTCCCTCTTTGAGGTCTTCTTTTATCGCTTCTCTGCAGCGTTTCGCGATTTCGGACGTAAGGTTTCGGATGCCTGTAGCTCATGCGATTCCACGTTGACGTATCAGCTCAAGTGTCTGTAGAGACAAGCGTTTCCTCGTGACTTTAGGACTCTCGGCTTTCATAGCGCTAACGTTAAGATATTCAACGAGGCAGCTGCATCCTTCGTCGATTTGTCGACAGCGGTATCTTCCCAAGACACGGCTAATGATTTGAATACATCCTAGTTTATGGCAATTCTGGGGTTTCATTGTCTGAATTTAGCGGCTTCCTCTCCTTTCATCGGAGAACGGAACGTCGTGCGAATGATGCCATGGTCTGATCCCGTGTGGAACATAGGAAGAACTGCGACATCGCTCAGGGAAAGCCTTCGATTCAATTAGATGTGGTCTATCTCGTTATGGTACTCACCATTCGGAGACTCCCACATTCATCGTTGAGAGCAAGGCTTTTGGAACTGTGAGTTACCATGAATGGTTTGGGTCGCAATGATAAACTCAGATAACCTCTCACCCTGTTCATTCCATTCTAGTCCGTGGGTCCCAATGTGGTGTTCTTAAGAGTTCTTCTAGGTCCAATTTTTGCATCAAAATCTCCGACAATGACTTTGAAGAATGTATTATCTTCTCTGAAGAATTTTTCGAGGTCCTTAAAGAACGCTTCGACTTTGCCTTAGTCATAGCTTGATGTTGGCACGTAAGCAACGAAGATGGTCAAGGCCGGCATTGAACCACACGTTTTAGCCGTAATCGTCCGATAGGGGATATTAGTTGTTCAAATGAATCGATGTTCACGATCAAATTCGAGTTGACGAGGACGCTAACGCCGCCGACACCTCTGCTATTGCATGTTCCAAGAATCTTCTTCGTTGGCATAAACAGCGTCAAAAGGACGATTTTCTCGTCTCAGTCACGCCAGTTGTGCCTTACCTTATCGCTCTTGCTTGAATCAATAGATCTTTTATGGCTAATTCGTGAGCACGTGTTATTGCTCTGTAGGTACAAATCGTCTCTTTGGCTCGTTTCGGTTTTGACAGCCTAGTTTGGCTCCGAGATTTTAGCAGCCTCTCCGTACTCATCCTACCCAGCGCTGCGGTACTGGGGGCTCCTTCAAGGTCAGGGGAATAAGGCTCATATTTATTGCTGTTTCTAGCATTTTGATACTCAACGTATTGCTTGCTAGACTCTAAACGTAGAGGCTGGGTACCCACGAGTTTCTCGCTAGTCTCTCTCGGAGGATTGAGAGAGACTTATTTGTTGAAGGCGACTCAGGATATTGGCCAATTTGACGCGTGGTGGCAGAGTTTTGTGAAATCGGCGCTGCAGAAGCAGGGTACTCCCTTGCAGATTAGTTAGTGTGTTTCCAGAAATCGCTACTTTTTCCCTATCAACACCCATATTCAAGAAGACGTATCTTTCATTTCTTTATGACGTTTTAGTAGGTTTTCAATAGCTTGAACATCGAGAATTTAAAGAATTTATCTCATTTTTCAAATGGTTTTTATAATATTATGCAAAATTAAAGTAAAATTTTCTCTTGCATTTAGGCATCTTTTGCTGAACATCAACTTTCATTTAGATATTCAGTAACCATTTGATAGTACAATTTTCAACGATCTCAGTGATAAACTTGATTTTTGGAGGAGACGTTTCATTGCGCTGTTACAGGTAGAAAATCATTGACTTCCAACTTGACGTCTTGCCAATCGTGGAGCGCAATTTACACGTAGCGTGCTTTGCACCTCGAATGTAAAACCCATTATCCTTTTAGCTGTAACAACTATTCAGAAGTCTTTCTCAAAAATCAAGCATTTTATTTAAATCGCTAAGATATGCGCCACCGAATGGGTGTGAAAACTTGAGAGAAAAATCGTGTCTAGCAAAGAAATATTCAAGTGCAAAACACAATTATGTTCCTTTTGTTACAGCTCGCAAAGAGACTTTTTTCAAAAGACAAGCTCGTTTCGTGATTATCTTTGCTTCAGCAAACACGAGGTTGTTAATACACGTTCATTTTGTGTTATTTTGTTTTGTATTTTTGTACGAAATAAACGTGCATTAACATCTTCGTGTTGGCTGAAGCAAAGATAATAATGGAATATTTCAACAATGTCAAAGTTAATCGATAGCCGCTCTGGTAACGGTAAGCACATTACTGAATTTCTCGAGATTTAAGCTATCGAATGGTTATTGAGCACGGCTTGATGTTAATGTTGCAAGATTCATCCACATACCGGTGGAAGGTATACGCTCTGGACGTGAAAGATAATCTTAAATTCAGTATAGTAGCGCAATAAAGAGATTTCTTGAATAATCAGAAATAGTGTGCTATCGAAAAATTAAGAAACTTCTTGAGGAAAAGCTTTGTTCATCGAAAAATGCATAAGTGTTAGATAACATTTTCTCTTCACTGTTACACCGTAATTCAAGATCTTCAAAAAAATAAAGCACACCTTTTCAATTTTTCAGTCTTTAAGGTATCAAATAACTACTAGAATGTCTCGAAGAGGGGGAAAAATACGCTTTTTTAATATGGGTGCTGATAGAGGAAGTACCGTATCATACGCAATAATGAATGCGCGTTCTTCCTACACTTACTCGAACTATAAAATGGAGTTACCTCCATGTAGACTCTATTAGAAATGTTTGGTTGTGGAAGATGTGCTCTCAAGCTACATTCGAGCACGGAGCTATACAAATGCACAATAGAAGTTGTAAGTTTGTTTATTTTTTTTGCAAGAACGCGGTATTATCGCTGTAAAATGAAGGATTTTAAAAGAAGTTATTACTCTTTATAAGGAACTTTTGTAAAAGATTCATTCATGATAATTCCTTTTTTTTTGCATCACGATAAGATACCTTTGAGCTATAGAATTTATCCACAAGTACCAAAAAACCACCCCTGACGTAAAAGCGGTTGGGCAACATTACAGGCAGAAATGTAAACTTGTTTTCGCTTTTACAGGGCCAAATGGTAACCTTTCAAAAACCATTTATATCATCAGAATTCTCGATATTTGGGCTATCTAACTAACTCTAATAAAACTTTGGTAGCGAGAAATATCGAAGCCCCAACCGAGCAAAGTAAGAAAATTGAGTGTGAAGCATAACTGATTTTTGCTACTGCAATATAATAAGAAGTCCTTTTCTAAAACCGAACAGATCTTTGAAACAGCAGAGATCTAAGCCTTTGAATGATTGTTTTTCTGAGAAAAAGCTTTTATACACCGAGAAAGGCTTTGCAACATTTGTGCACCCCACGTGGTACACGTCGTCCCTTAGGGTTGAAATGCCTCTCGATGGCTTAGTGATCTATCGAGTCAGTGTTGCTGTCCTTCCAGACATGTCTGGTGCAAATTCACCAACCTCGGTAATACGCAAGGCTTGGTGCGCCTCATGCTCGTGATCAAACCACCGGCCATCGCATGATCAGTTGTGCGCCGCAGTTCACTTCTAATCACTGCGCCACACGCGCTAATTATGAGCGTAATATGAAGGATTTGAAAAGGCAAGTTTTAAGAAAAACTGACGGTCACGCGCTTGCCATTCGCTTTTGTTCATCGTAGTAACGCAGCTCCAAAGTACGCCTGCGGTCAATTGCAGAACGAATTGAAAAAGTGGTGGTAAACCGCGCTCTCAGTACGCTACCGTGTTTTTCGATCACACAAAAGCCTCTCAGATCAGAGGTCTCCATGCGCGTATTCTGAAGAGCCGATGATGACAGTCATATCTAAACGATAATCTAATCCTATGTCAGATATCCTGTCGATCCATTATGATTTAATTCCAAAAGAATTTTCGATTGCTTCACTAGAAGAGGTGGTGATGAAGTGACTGTATCTGATAAACACCTTAACATAGGATGTGACATAAAACGAGAGGTACCTGTAGAAGCTGCATTACTTTATCATCAAACTCACGCCCGAGACAGCATTTTCGCAGTGCAAGCGGAAAAGTGTTCTTTCTTGAGGAATGTTCTCCGCCTGTTCGAATGCTGTCTAAAATTACTTGCATGAGGGAACGACGTAAATATAGGAATGGCGCCGAAAGAATAACACTCAGAATCTATTTTTTTCTTATTTTCTGGAGAGTTTAGTGTTTTCGCTATCTATCAAAAACTCGTTTCCAGCAGATCAATACACGCTATGGATTCAAACATATTACGAAAAGAAACAGAAATTAAAAGGATACTTTTTCGGTTTAGCCGCTCCGAGGTGTCATTGATATTATTTATTGAATATCAGCGAAGCGTATCAAAATACAGTTAGCAATGCAGCATGAATAATACAACAGTCGTGGTGGCTTACGTTTCGGCAAGGTTCGCTATTTTCAGAGCCTTGAAAGGTCAAACTGATTGACAAATTATTTGATCAAAGGGCTTCAAAACAACAGCAGAAAACTTAAGAAATGAATTTTTGGGTCGCATAGGAAAAACTTCATTTTAAAAACACTCACAGCCTATGGGTATAGGTCTTGCAACTAATCATTGAAGACGTGCCACTTGGAATTTGTACTCAGACTCCAAGTGTCAGGTCTTCAATGATAAGTTGAAAGACCTAGAACATCTGAGCGGTGAACGTTTTTTAAAATGAAGTTCTTCCTATGCGATCCAAAAATTTATTTCTTACGTTTTCCGCTGGGGTTGAAAGCCTTTGATTTAAGAATTTGAAAATCAGTTTGACCAATCTAGAATCTGAAAATAGCAAACCTTACCGAAACGTAAACCACCATGACTGTTGTAATATTCATGCTGCATTATTAACTGTATTTTTATACGCTTCGCTGATATTCAATAAATAATATCAATGGCACCTCGGAGTGGCTAAACAGAAGAAGGTATTCATTTATTCAAACTATGCAGAAGTTAACAGATAGTCGGTCCCGGGATTTAATGCAAAAGGATACTCTGATTAGGATTGCGAGATCATTGTAATTCATATCTTTTGTCGCCATCAGCATATGTTCGGGCAAACATTAACATTTGAACATACATGAACTGCTGGTTCCAGCTGAAAGCCTAAGTAATGCGAATCATCACTGCCCTCTCAACTGAAAATGAGCGGTAAAGACGGGATAGTAGTCAGCTCACTTTTAGACACCATGGCGTTCAATTTGACGTACTGAATGCGTGGTGTCCACTCAGGATAATTTCGAAGATTGTTCAAGAACTGCACAGTTTTTACACTCCAGTCTGAGCGTTTTTCCTATCAAAGAGAAGCACTTTAATCTATTGCAAAAAAATTCGCATAAGCGACTAACGTAGGTGTAAATGAGAAAGGCCAATACTTGCTTCAAATACCAAGCAGCACTGAAGTTTATGTGCAAAATAATTTTTCTGCTATTTAGGTATAACACTGATGGGTAGAATCACATACATGTTTATTTCCACATACAAACTCGCGAGGGATTAATGGCATCGTCAAGATACATCTGAAGCGCATAGTTTCAAGAACAAGTATTTTTTTAATAAACAGAAATGATTCAACATTCGCAAGATGATAAAAGGAGATCAACTTCACATAATCAATATAAACCGACAACTTCAAATTAGCAGAGAAGGCATAGCATTCCATCAACTGAAGAACTCAAATTTAATGGAGAGTGAACATCTATTATATGTTCTGAAAAGCATAGATCGAACAGTTGGCTATCTTAATAGTTCAGAATTGGACAGTGCACTCTGAACTATGCCGCTGTTGAAGTGAAAGCAATGAATAGACAAATTATCCGACAACCTTTAGATAAATTGCCTCATTTTGTCTGTTTTCGAATATTTTCACTGCATATTAATATGGCAATTAAGTGCTTGATCCGTTGCTAATGCAATGAAATGAGCTGATTTGACAATTATTCTTTCCTGTTGCTTGTTGGTCGCTGATGATTTTGCAGAATGTCGAAAATAGATCTCGTTTGGAGTTTCTTGATTTCTATTGAAGTGGCCTGCGTGATGCAGAAAATGCATTCACTTCTCCACGTGGAATCTTTGATAAAAGCCGAGGAATGAAACGCGCATTATGGGACCTATGATTCCTCGACCTCTACGAAGTCACTTCCTATTCAGATCTATGCCAATGTATAGGTCCAAGTGAACTTGAATTCAACACGCTGGAATTGACAGTTTGTCTCCAAAGATCGTTACTGCGAATTTTATGAGAGGACTATCGGCGACTGTTTTGATGAGCAGTTGAATGAACGCACAACTCCGCGTAACCTTTATCCATTGATTGATTATCCCACCTTTAGCCTACAGGTCGAAAACTCATTTATAGAGAGTTGTGGAAAGAAGTTCAAATCACATATTACGGAGGCGATCTGCAGTTCCCACCGAAACAGACGATCAAATTATCTCACGCTGCCATATGTACGCTAAGATGTGGATCTGAGACGTGATATAGCTGTGCCAAAAATTGAGCAATAGGCTTTAGCGATTGAGTTTCACATGTCAAATGAACAACAACATTAGGTGATGAGAGTTTTACATGAAGACTTTTGATGAATACGACAACGCGCTACAAATGCTTCGAAAGAGCAGAAAATTGTGGAAAACACGAAAACTCTAGAGTGAGAAACTGATAGGTTGCTTCTGTTACCTCGAATCACTCGATGTATACTGAAGTTGGTAAAGATGAACTATATGCAGATTTAGATTAGGAGAAATAGCGTGTTCTTTGAAAACTTATCCTACTGTGAGCTTATCCTACTTATCCTACTTATCCTACTGTACTATAAGCGAGATAAGAAAAAGAGCGTGTAAATGTGTGAAATATAATTTTAATTTGAGTTTACAGCGTTATGGAAGGATGCTCTAAAAACCAGCAATGTGGAGCTCTAGCAAGAGATTTAAGTTTTCGAATGATTATTAGCACTCCCAGGAAAAAATCTTGTTTAGCAAGTGAGATCGAATATTCATTTGGCGTGCCGTCTAACAGATGAGTACCGTTACTTCTTCAAATTCCATTCTTTGTTGAAGACAAAATTTCATTCATTCATGGGAGAGGTCCGGATTCATTACGAAACCGCAACGATGTGAAGATTATGCGCTCCAGTCGTAAGATCGTTCACGCCAACTGCTGCGAGAGCGACTAGTGCGACGCTGCTTCCCGCTTCGATGGCCGCACGGCACACGCCGCTGCCGCACGGCGAGCGCGGCGTGTTCGATTATCTGCGAGACCTAATCGGCCACCCGCTCCTGACTCTGCTCCGGCTATGTGAGTAATTTCTCTTCTAAATAGTTTCTTCCAGTTCATGATTTGTAGTAAATGATTTATAGATAAGTACCGAGCAGGAGAAGATTTCCTCCAGAGGAAGAAGCGCAGATTCGCTGGGTCAAAATGATGACCCTCACCTAAACGAATCACTCGGTGAACACTATGAGACGCTTGCTAATACTGACGCCGTGGTTAGCTGGCGAACTGCATGCTTCCGCACAGGGTCTCACCATTCATTGTGTTGAAAGGTTACTTTTTCACGGAATCGCATATTGTTTAGAAGAATTTATTGCCAGGAAATGTGTTTTAATTCAAGTTATGGCAAAGCCGAAGAAATGACAGGAAGGCAAGTCAGAAACGAAAATTCAAATTGTCCCTAACGTGGCGCACCTGAGTAAGTTTTCAATAGCCTTTATTCCAATTTATCTTTACAGGTTGTGATTTCCAAGAGTGATTTTCTGCTCTACAACCAAATGTGCTGTCCCCTATATGAAATGCAGGTTTTAAGATCGTCCTCAGAGGAATGGCCGGTCACGAACATGGTAAGAAAGTGGCGAAGCAAGATAGGAACAAGTATGTGCCCTTTGATGATTTTGGTGTCAAAACAAGATTTTGGCGTGGTTCTCATGGTGTTTGTGATCCTATTCGGGCCATTTTGTTTCCAGTACATTCTATGTTTTCCTCAACAGGAGGGTGAAGACGCCGCTGTGATCGTTAACAAGCAACTGATCAAAAAGCACTCTGACGCGTCACACCCAGCTGCGTTATTCATACGCCCATCTTATAACAAGGAAAACTTTTTCCCAATGCTATAGAAGGATGGCAGAAGATACACTGCCAGCAATGCTCAAGTACATGTTAAGTTAATGCTTCTATATTTAGCCTATATGTAAACCCTAAGACATAGAGCTTGTTGATTACTTGAGCACTTTGCTGTTTTGATTCTCGTTTAACTGTTCATCTCTCGCTATTGTTTTGATTCTCTTTAACTGTTCATCTCTCGTTCACCTAAATTATCAACTGTTCATGATTACTGGTTTTTTAGTGTAACTTTTTGTTGATGGATGTTGATTGTACACGTTTTTGTTGGTTGAATAGATGTTTTATGCAGAAATTCTATACATTCAATGAAGTGTTTGAGCAATATTTGTACGCATCTGTTCTAGAGAACTATTCCTCAAATATATGATTACGACCTCTATTAATGTTTATTCCGGCTAGGCACTGAAACACACTGCTAATAACTTTCTCCCAGAAATTCCTCTGCTTAAGCATTTTCTTGGGAGACTCATCTTCACTGGTAGTCAGAGACTCAGCAAAGTTTCCATTCGATTCTCTCTCGAGCATTTGTCCTCTATTGAGGTGTTCTGCTTCGAGCATGATGACGTGCACGAGGTCCATTCCGTGATCATCTACTCTTTGTCATTGGTGCATGCAGATGATGACGTTGGTCACAAAAACGTGTCCATTCTTTGAAAGGTATTCCATGAGAGCGCTTCCAATTGTTGGAGTTTACTTGATTGCTCTTTTCGTCTGTTGTTATCTGTTCATTTATTATGTGATCGGCTCATCTGTGTCCGCTATCAATGCACGATTTACATAATTTTGAAGACGGAATAGTTTTTCGAAGATCTGAGAAGAGTAGCCCGGCTAAACTTTGTGAGTGCCGACTAAATTTGACGAGACGTCGTTCAAGTGATTTGTGAGCAGTGTGCAGATTTCTGACAATGTTCAACATCAGTTCACGTCTATGCTTCACGACGGAGCGTTGGGAGGACTATTGATTAGAAGAGGTGAGCACGGAGTTTGAGGCGGGATTTCTAGCCAATAGCTCCTTTGACAAGCCCGACTGCCGCTTATGCTACTCTCCTTCTTTTGTCCAATTCTTCATTTTCTTTTCAATGTTTATTGGGCGTTTAAGGTACACGTAAGAGATGGTCTATGTAATCAGAGGAGTATCCAGTCTTATGCAACAAACATTCTAACCGACCATTTCAAAACCTCGCTTAAGACCAGTATAATCTGTTAATGTATTTTGAGCCTTTCATGACGTCATTATGGACACTTATAAATTCAGAAATGTGTTTTGGTATTACATCCTCGTCAGTTGCGCAGTGCCTTTTCGTTCGGTCAACTTCTCGGGGATTTACCTCTCTAAGGAAGGAATCGGCGAGGAACTTTTCACACATGACTTGCGGTGAAAGAATCACCGTGGCGTTCTATCAAAGTGCCCAGTGTGATTGTCAGATTACACTGTTTATGAACAATGATTCAAAATAGGCAGTTGCAATGACATATGCCCACGCAACAGCCAATACGGCATGCAATCGACCATTAGTCACACTCGGCACTTTGAAAGAGCGCCACCGTGATTGTTTCACCCTACGTCGAGTGTAAAAAGGTCGTCGTCGATAGCTCTATGAAGGGCTAGATCCCCGAGGTATTGAGTGAGCGAAAAGCCACCGTGTGAGGGACTAGGCTGGAAGGCCGAAACACTTGCCTTGCACTGTATAAGTGCCCACAACAGATCTCATAGAAGGTTCAGAATACATTGTCAGATTGACATTCGCACCATTTTTGCTATTTCAGAGTTCCGCTAGTCATTCGATAGCTTGAATCCAAAAAGGTTGAAGGTGGATTTTTGAACTAAAAATGCCCTTCCATTGCACTGCAGCGGTATAAGTAATATCACGTTGCACACTTAGAGTGTTTTTTACTGAGCAGAGCTTTTTCCTACACTTTTAGAGTCATCTAAATCTCGTCGATTGCAGTGGTATATTTAAGTTCTGAGAGGCCCTCTGAGAGCGCTATTGCAGCCAAAAAAATGTTCATTCTCGGCGCGAAATATCGCTGGTCTCTCAAACTGCGCCGTGCGCAGCGATCTCAACGCCCCCTCGAAGGGGCGTTATTCGTGCTACTTCCTGAAAGTTTGTTCTTCAATTCATGGAAATCTCGAGCTTTTCCGTACGAGGATTGTAGAGGAAGCTCTGTGCTATCGTTCTGTATACTTAGACTTTTCACTTTATTTTATTTTGCCAGATGAACTCTAATGAGAGTGAGCCTAAGAAGCCATGACTACACGCGAAATGCAAATCTAAGTTTAATGACAAAAATCGCAGTTCACATGTAAGCGATCAATCAACTGCGTGGTCGATATTAGCGCCACTCCCACGTAATATATTCCAAAAGTGTGCCGAGTATTAAACTAAATCTCATTTTGACTGATGCAACGCAATAATCCTTTCAAATCCACCAGTTGCAGTCGCAACGCGCAGTGCAAATTGCAGCTGGTAAGCGATTTTTATCATTTAGTTAAGGTTTTTTCACCATTTCGCAGAACTCTATGATTTTCTGTA
>JAHQIW010000608.1:0-66070 GCA_019055375.1 Parelaphostrongylus tenuis | reverse complement strand
AAAGCCTTGTCGAATGGTTTTGAAAGGCCATAATCATCGACACTTCAACTTAGTACGCACAGTCATTGGAGTAAGGCGCAGGTTGACTGAGACTTTGTTTTGGTAGATTTATATTCTTGGAGCTTAACCTTTCTCCAATTTAAATCATTGAATTATACTCAGTTTAGAAATCGGTCAGACTGGGGTTTTGTTTTGCTCTGACAACATTACCAACCTGTAAACGTCGCCCATTTTAGTAGGTGCCAAGGATGGATCACGTAAATGTTCTGGAGCGATCCATAAACCGTCTAAATAAGGTCAAACAGTGTTGTCACAAAGTCGCAGGGTAAATGGGTCCGGATAGTAAAATAATTAGATAGAAAAAGTGAACAGTGCGGAAAAAAATTGGTTTACCTATTTGTTCCTTAGCCTCTAGTGCCTTTATAGTATTCCAGCCCGAAGAAAGTGAGTTTGACCTGAAAAAAATTTTTTCAAATTGGTCTCTATTTAGTTTTGCGCCATATTAGAATCAATGAGATGTAGGAAATGTCTTGGATCTCTAATCTTCTCATTCTACAACCCTGTCCAGCTCTAGGAATAAGAGCTAATGTAGAACAAGTTGTGTGAAGTTTGTGAATAGATGTTAGTGAGCTCACCTGCCATTTCTCGTCGATCAGACAGTTTCTGGAACTGATACAGCCGTGTGCTCCAATTGCCGAATGGTGAAGATAACAGATGGACTAAAAGTTTTTATGTTATTGTTAGCTGTTTCAAAATCACAGCGTGCGTCTTTTTTTTTTAAATCGTACCTCACATATATCGCGTATGAGAGAATATTTGAAAAACCAATCCGCTTGCATCATGGAACCTTTCTCAATAACATCCTAAACACCACATCGCTTTAAGACTGCTAATGTTTTGAACAGAAGAACACTGCATGTTTTACAGCATTCTGAAGTCACAAGAAAAACTCCAGGGAAAACCTGTAACGATCCTCGAGCACAATATTTCCATATTGATAGCACTTGAGAACCATCCAATGATAACCCGATGAACTTGCATAGATTGTCGTGGTCGATACCTCTCATCTCAAAATTTTTTGAGGTCGTTCTGTTTTGTGCATGTTTCTTTATGTAAAATGCCATATCCTGCTGCACCAAATTTGTGAGCTTAAACTTCCAAAGTTCATATAATTCTGATTTTTGGTTTTCTCTATAAATTTTTTTTGAGATAATCAGTGGTAGCGCAACCATTCATAATTATTCGAATAGATGGAATCATTCTCCTCAACCGCATTTAACGGTGGTAAGATTTCATAGATTTATCCAGTAATGTAAAGTGGTGCGCAAAACTTTCGCGCCTATCAGGACTCACCCCCGCATCTCACTCTATCCGGGAGCCCGGCTCTAACACCGTTGCACTACTGACGCCCATTTTGCATAGAGTGAGATGCGGGTTCTAGTCCCGTCTGGTGCGAAAGTTTTACACAACCCACTCTACATCACTAGTTATCCAAAGTTTGCTTTGATCAAAAGAATTCATTACAGTCAGAAGACTTTTGGTGAAGAGAAACAAAAGATTTCTTATTTACTTAAGACGAAACATTGATTTGCGCGTGAAAGGCTCTTGCGCTTCTTTGTAACAAGGACGCAAAATCAATTGAATAATCGGGGCTTATAAGAAGGTTAAGTGGTATGCAAGACATTTGACTCCTCTATGTGGGTAGGACTTCTTCGTCTCTTTCTCTTATGTTTCTCTAATGTGGGACTTCATCATCTCTTTCTCTGAGGTTTTTCGCCGCGACTATCCCGCTGGTATTATTTGAGAATTTATTTTTCTTATTCTAAAATTTCAAATCCTGCTTTTGGCTTCTCAAATATTTCAGTCTGAACCAGTTCCAAATGGAACTCTTGACTGCAATGAGTTACTCTGGTGAACCAATTATAGAGAAAAAAAGAAGAAGTTTGAACTTTATAGATATGCATGGAACACGTTTGCATGACAAAATTCGGTACCAGCCAGGTAGATCAACGCTTTATCAACAAACACAGTCTTTGCAAACCTTCCTGTACATTGCACAGTTCGCTTTGGTAAGCGGTGGCTTTACGGTGTGCTTCCTTGCCACTACAAGTCTTCGTCGAGCTGGTAGAAGGCGATGACGCCTCATGATCTAAACTCATTCGCATTGCTTGGAAGTTCGGCAGTCTCCTTTCTATAACCAGTTCAGGTATCTCGAGCGTTTTTTGTCAATGTTTCGGTGCTTATCTTGCACATGACCATTCTGCATCTCACGCCTTCCTACTTCTTCACAAATTGCAGCGATCTGATATCTGTGTAATCATCAAAATGTGCCAGTAAGCTTAGAAAATTCAAGCTGAAAGCGGTGGTAATGAGTTTAAGCACCGAACGCAATGCAATATTATTCGAGTATAACTCATAAAAATCCTGTCAATGTGAACTATTCACTCGTACCAAGTTTATATTCCGAAATAACGACAAAAACATATACTATAAGCAGAACATCAGATCCATGAATCAAGGGAAACGCTCTGAAGTGACAGAGATCAGTGAGTTGAAACCACTAAAGCGGGCTAAAGCTCAGTACAGGCTAATGTAGCAATTGAACGAACCCTTTCCGAATCTACTGAGAACTTGATGTCGGCCGTGGTTGCACTCTGCAGTGAACGAAAACTCGAACTGGTGCTCTGAAATTCGAGTTAAGAACTGTTTGAAGAATCGTCGGATATATATTTATTTATATGCGTTATGGGAACTTGAAGAACTTATTTGAGCGGAAGCGGCAACATTACCAAGTGGCCTAGTATAGAGAAAAATTGGAGTGCTTTCTCAGAACTACATAAAATCTAAAAGTTCCTGATTTTTATTCACACAGGAACACAAAAATTGTTAAAACGTCAGCTAAATGGAACACTTAATTTCAACTACAATGGTTTGAACGAGATTCCTGCACCTATGCTCCAACATATAAGTATTACAGAAAATAGGCTTTGTTTTTCTAGATATAAAATGTCTTTTCGTATGGGCTATACTTTTGACGAAGGTCGAGAACGATAACTTGAACGCTCTCAATAGGTTATCGGCACGTTGTGTCGAGGTGTGGAGCACAAGTGTATGACATGACGATCCAAGTTGTGAAAACATTGCAGCATTCTCAATCAGAAGCTCAACTAAAGATTTTCTATAACAAAAATTGTCGAAGCGCTGTAAGACACCTTGTTAAAAAGCATCATTCCTCTTCTGGTCTGTAACAATAACCGAGTATGATGAACACCTAGGAAGGTAATGATATGTTTGTCTTCGACAGAAAAAACCTTACTGAACACAGAAGATCGATTGACTGGGACACCTTTCAAAACATTAAGTTATAAGCTAGCAGTAATCCAGTAAAATGAGTTGGAACCTTCCCACGAAGGAAAAAAAATTAGTGAAAATAGCATAGGTTGATGCTTTACTTCATGCATGCGTCTTTTTATACCTTAGTAATTCTTTTCTTCAAAGTTACGAACGGGATTTTCACATAGATCGTTGAGACGCTCTTCTTCTAGTTTTCGATACCTGAATTGAGACAAAAGTGCAACCACTCCTGAAAAATTACTGGTACTTTTCTGCTATCGAGGAACAAATGAAGAAACGACCTTTTTCGCGGGGCAAGAAATGTGAGAGTGGATAATCAATCAACAGCTTGAATCTTTGGCTACTCCGCGACATGCTCTTATTCCGAGAAAAAGCCTTTTATAACATCACTGCAATTGAAATAAAAATGTCTCTTACGCCAACTCAATAGTTCCGCATCATTACTTCTCCGAAAGCACGAAAAGCACATGAACGCATAAATGAAATCTTCTAGTATCAGAGCCATATGTTTTATCTGAAGTTTGTGCCAAAGAGCAGAAAAATTTTCAATTATATTCAAAATTTGCACTTCACGTATGAGTCGTCCAATATTGGTCGATCACGGAAAGCGCGATCGATTGGTCGATTACGGAAATCCGTTTCAAATCTACGCTACCTAACATCCAGCCCACACACTAGCCGAAAAACAAGTGCCCGCGTATGTGGAGGGCGATCTTATTTTCTTTGCTGCACTGTAGTGAAACGATTTTCCCGGAAAATGAGAACATAGTGTTGAAAATTGTGGAAACTTATGCTATCGAATACTTACTTGTAAATTGAGGAAAGAGTTCTGTCCTGCGAGAAATATGTGCGTAAGAAACACAAACATTTTCCTACTGCTATGAAAAATCTCTGTCTAGCAAAAGAGGTTGTTTTTTATTTGTACCCGATAACAGAAAAGAACCAAAATTTGAAAGGTGATTTAGTAGCTTGCTTGGTTCTCTATGAGTATTACAAATTTTAATTGCTTTGATAATGTAGAGTATCTCAACAGCAAACAAATTAACATTGAAATAATTAAGGTGGGCATTCCAGATACTAGTTTGTTTGTCAGGAAAAATCAACTGCCTATAAAACATATAAAAGGTTTGTGGGAGACCTTAATAAGATCAAGAATGCCACGATAAGCAGAGAAATTGGTACGATGACGGCGACCAGCGTGATAGCCAAGTACTTCTCGACAAACGACGGCGGGCAAGCGCTCCTCAAGAACAAATTTTACATAATTGATGGAAACGAAAGAACAATTCATAACTTTGCCTATGTCATACGAATAGCAAAACGCAGTGTTCATCTATGGCTAAATTAGTTAGGCGATGTAAAATACTAGGCAAAATCATAAAGAAAACTCATATAAAATCCAAATCAAGTGCGAAATCAAGTCTTGAGATTAGGAGAGAATAAAATGGATAGATTATGAGGCCTTCGGCGTTGATCAATGCCTGAGGGATGCGCCATGCATTCGTCTTCAAATTTTGGCTTCATTTGAGGCGATTGAATACATATGTGGCCTTTACAGTAGCTTACGGTGGCTTCAACCGGTGTATCAAGTCAATGCTGCTAGCCTTCCAAACAAACCTGGTGCTAAATTACCGACCACAAGGAGATGGAAAGCTTGGTAATTCATAAGCGCGAGATCGAACCATCGAACATGTGTGAGATGCAGAGCACTTCTAATTACTGTGCCAAGAGAAAAGAATAAAAATGGTTGAAATAGCATTTCTTCAGAGGAGAGTCGGTGTGGCTTTCCAGAAGTTTGAAGAAAAATAAAAGTAAAGAAAGACAACAGACCCATCGTAGTCACAAGGAGGTCGATTTTGCGGAGGAGAGCCACCGTGAGATGCCCACATCACAGATGGAGGTTGCACTGCTTCAATCTAAGTTTTATTTAGTTGATATTCATTGCAGCCCTTAATCTAAGGTTTTCTCCTCTGAGTGACCACTCAATTTTTTCAACAGTTTCAAACTTTGATTTCACAAATTCCACAGGCACCTCTTCTACTTTTCTACATTTTTTGTCATAATAGTGTAACACAGAGTCGATATGATGAAAATTGACTGCAAAGAAGAAAATACCTGTAAACTTCCGCTCTCCAAAGTCCGTTCTGTGATTTTCAACATAACAATTTGCTGATTAGAAGAATTCAGCCCATAAACCAAAAACACCGGGTCTCGAGTGGAATTTTCGTTGATGATTACAGTGCCAGAGAACCCTGAGAGTTACGGAAAATACCTTTCGCTCAATTAGCAGCGACATACCAACATATTTCGCTAAGTCCTCTATTTTGAGTCAAAAAGGCATGCCAGTAAAGTATCACCTGCGGTGTCATTGATAACAGCGTGGTTCAGATAGCTGTCGGACGATGAGTCTTCGTTCAAGTTTTATTAGAAAAAGTTGTTCACTTGACACAGAGAACTTCCCATTTCAATGTTACTACCATGAAATAGCACAGTCATACAATTAACATGTATATTTACTGGCTTATAAGAACCTTGCAAAAAATTCGTCCAAAGAGAATGAACCACGCATTGAAGAAGGTGAACATGTAGCTCAATGGTCGTGTTCTTCACTGACTCTTTGACAACCTATGCTCCAGAAGCTTAACGTCTTTCTGCCTAGCTTCGGATTCAATTCATCGTCCATCTTCTTAGTTCATTAAGGACAACGATGCCTCAACTGAGAGTGTAAAGAGTCGCTATCATTCGAATCTTGTGTAACTTGTGTCTTGGCCATCGATGGTCTACCTTACAAAGTTTGGTGAGCGAGTGAATGACAATATTCAAAAACTTCTCAACACGTGGCTTACTGATCTATCACACCTGGTTATCAGAGAAAAAAACAATGTTTTTCCTCAAATTTGCTACCAGAACGGTCACCACTGAAACGGCATTTTCTTGATATGTCTAAACGTGCTTTAATGGCACGTTCTAGTAAGATTTTCACATTTCTGAGATATTTACCTTCAAACTGGCCTGTTGAGAAGTTCGCCAATTCAGAGCCTGTGAGATTCGACAGTCCGGCGGCCAAGGAACGATTCAGTGCGACCGCGTAGAGCATCATCGCATCCGCCAACTCGCTAACTTGAGAGACTGTCTGTTTAAAAGAGCGAAAGGATGTTCATGTTTTGTTTCCAAGTCACCTTTGCAAATATTTCCAAAAATAATTACTGAGTCACATCTTTAGAAGAATAACAATTCCAAAAATACTTTGCATCCGATCAAAATTTGTAACTTCAAAGCAGTTATTTACAAGAATGCTGAGATAAGGGCAGAACTGGGAAACCTAAGATGATTCCTGAATCGTTTACCCTCGGAAGCTCGCCTGTCGCCCATCACACCGTCAAGGCTTTTGCTTTGTTTTTACTTCGCCACTATTTAATCGGTGGTATCTGCCATCACTCGCGGAATGGATTGATTTCGGAAGTAGAAATAGCCACTGAGCTGAAGATATAGTATAAACCAAATGTTCAACGTTCATTGACTACCTACTCTTCTTAGTCATGAGGGACCATGAAGAGAAAGGCAGAGAAAGTGCCTCGACGGTGTAGGTATTACGTGAGCTCCGGAAAGAAATAATTACGATTCTGAAATCAGCTCAGGTTCCGAGTTCTGAACGCAACTCAGCACTGATGCGCCTGATTTTCATATCATACCCTGCCACAAAAAGAATGGGCAGAAAGCTAAAGTTCAACACAACAATTTTATCGTACAACCCATATTTTGGCAATTTTATTGATGACTTCTGAAAAAAACAGGCTAGATTATATCTTTCTTTCGAGAGTTTTGTTGAGACCACGCTCAAATTTCAATAGATCCTCTCATTATTATCTAGGCCAACTTGTCATGTGGTTTGGTAAGGGCTCCTGTACAGCCCGATACACATGTTTCGTCCTTACAGACTCGTCAGTCGGGCAGAACCCGTCTTCTTTCGATCTTTCTATAGTCATTCTCTCGGGAGCTCTACTCTCCTTACAGAGAGTTATCGAAGGCGAACGTTTTACACTCTATGTCAAGTGAAATTCACACCTAACACAGAGTGTTGTACACTCGATTGCTCTTTGACTGGTATTTGTATAGTAAGGACGAAACACGTGTATCGGGCTGTACAAGAGCCCTTACCAGACCACATGACTAGTTGGCTCAAACAATAATGAAAGGCTAGATTATAGCATGATAAAGTGGGCACAATTCTAAACTTCTCCACATCAAAAAGAAAAAGAAAAAATCCACGTTTACGCTGCCGAGAAATTGCTTGGGCTTGGAGTGGCTAAGTATAGAAATATTCTGCTAAGAAACACCTAAACAGTTAAATCACAGATTCAGTGAGATAAGTCAACAAAATCGCTGGGATTTGAGCAGGTCGAAAATGTTCCAGCGCAACTTCAATCCCTGTTTGGAGCATCTTTCTACTTGAGATAATCTGTGTTCAACTCAAGAACTTGAACAAATCAATGACGTTCTGAGATCTCTACACTGCACCGTTTTCATATCAGCTTCAATAGTTCGAATCTCCTCACAAAATCGAGTTTTTCAATTTTATTGTACATACGGGATCGATTCCATCACAATCCGTGCAGTTGTACGGTGGTTCTCGCATCTTCGCCTCAACATCAGCGACAAACTGCGCAGAAGAATTGACCGGCTCACAATCGATCTGTGTTTAATAAAGGTAGATTTAGCTAAAAGACACCTCAAGGACATTAATTCAATATAGAAACACTAGGAAGAGTATTTTAAATTACTAGGCAAAGTCACCACAAAGAATTTTCTTGCAGCTCGTAGTGCGAGCGCATCCTTGCCGTCCGGTATTGGCTTCGTGTCCTTCCATACATCGCCTGATGTTGACACAAGCTTTATGAGAAATAATTTCACAAGCACAAAAAATTACGCTCGACCCTGATGAAAACACTATTAGGCTTTCACATAAGCCTTGACATTAAGGTAATAAATACCAAATCTAATAATATAGACGGTTTAGTGGTAGTCAATCGATAGTCCGAATCTTGACAAATTTGATGCCAAGACTGGTTTTTTGAAGCAGTGTATATACAGCGCTGTTAAAGCAAAAAAATCAAGTGTTGCTGCTTCGCACCGGAGTAGTTAGCACGTTGTTTGAACTTCATAGTGGGCTCATCTGACCACGAGAAACAAACAAAATTTTGTATCTATGACACGTCTTTTCTACAATTCTTAAATGAAAAACCTAAAAATTTTTACGGAGAAAGCGGAAAATTATAAATTAGTGACGTTGTGCGCAGCGACTTCAATATCGTATCAAAAAAGAGCGTCATTCGAGAACCGCGCGATTTTCTTTGGCACACCGTTCTGCGGGTACGAAATTTTTTTTTTGTTTCACACTACCAAATAAACCGGCTATAAAGTTCAAGCGACGAGCTACGTATCTCTAGTGGAAAACATGTTTTTCTTTTTCTTCTTACAGCGCTCTATACAGACCATTTCAAAAACCAGTCTTAGTATCAAAACTATGTATATGGGCGATCGAATGAATGCCCGTAATCCATGTATGTTATTGAATTTAGTATCTAATGCCAAAACTCATGAGTTGACCCAATAAATAAGTGATCGTGATGACAAACAAAGATACGTATTGAGTGGGCAGGAACATTGAATAATTCAAACAGATCAAGGAATTTGCTGTCCAATTTCACAAGCCCTAAAGGTGGAAAGCTTGGATGGGTTGAGGAGTATAAGAACCAGTGCCCCTGCGTACGGTATCACATCAATAGCACTAGGTCACCACAGTCTTTATGTGTATCTTTCTTGCTGGAAAGTACGTTGAAAACGCTATTCATTTGTATGTTTTTTATATAGACAATATTTTATATGGTGGTTTTTATAGCACGCTGAAGTTGGCTACTTTTGTGCCAGAAAAACGCCACTTGCCGGAACTTTGATTCAGATTTATTAACCAGAAGTAATTGAAAATGGCTGATTATGGCATCATCCAACTGCGCATTTCTTTGTGAATATTTTGGTATACAGCTCTCTCTTGTCTGAAGATGGAGCTGCCGTGGGAACAAAATCGCTTGCTAATCATGCACGAATGGCGAGTAGGGGAAAATGCTAATGAAGCGGAGTGCAAAATTAATGGAGCCTCCTGAGGACGGCCCGAGTGCGGGTGATCCTCCACGCTCCATAGAGCTTTCACCACTTCCTAGCCGTCCTTTCTGCAACCACACCATCGCCTAAGGTTCAGTAATCATGTATACTTTATAATTTTGCTGCATGATAACGCTCAACCTCATGTTGCAGTTCGATCAAAATTGTCATAAAAGAGCTGAAGTGAGAGGTTTTAGGATGTTTTATCTTACCCCCTTACTCCCTTAACATTGTGCCGTCAAAACCACTTGAAATGACTGAAATAAATTTCAAACTAGCAAATTGTAAAGAATTTTTACTAACTTTCATCAGTCCTACTTACCAGATTTTTCTTCAGCAGCATTATCGAATTACCGAAAAATTGGGAAAATGTAAGAATTAATCATAGACATTATATTTGAATACACTTCCGTGTATAAATTTTGCTCGTATTGTTTGAATAATTAGAACGTAAAAACGGCAAAGTTATACTAGTGCACCAAATATTTCTGTAAAATTTAAGACGGACCTAGAAGAAGTTTTGACCTATCGTTCTATACGTACAAATTTTTTGTAGGCTATTATTTTCTTATAAACATCTATTCATACGTACCGAACCCAAGCTTTCGTGTTTCAATCATCAACCAGACATAATCATTGGTGTCCATACCCTGCTCTGCTATCGATATCATTAGGTTTCGTCGCATTTCATTCGACTCCAGACAGACGACTATGACTGAAAAGTGAAATACTGCTCCACCACTCTCTATAAAATTACGACAAGCCATTGAAAAGGCAAAGAAATGTGATGACCGACTTCGTGACGCCTTTCTGATGAAATTAAGAATGTCTCCGAAGGTGGTCAGGTTAGAATTTGTCATGTGACGGTCATATGTTATCGTCATATTCTGACTGTTGCTGATCAAATTCTAAAGGATATCAAATAAGATTCTTGGAGCTTCAAATCGTTTACAATTGCTCTTTTGTTTTGAGATCAAACTGTTTTATATGAGTGGCCGTTTAACTTCACTTGGAGCTAATTTCCATATTCGAAATCAAGAAATTTTTTCTAAGTGTCATTATTGTAAAACTCGCTATCCGATGCAGAATTGGAGATCTGCAGCGGAACGACCCAAACTACACCGACTAGGAAGTATGAGTAAGAGGTAGAAGTGGCGGATTAGAGAAGTAGGAAGTTTTCAATAGTATTTATCTGGGACAAAAATCCGGCAGTCGCTCCTATTAGTCCTATTAACCGATAGCGAAATGTCTATGTAAAACATTCAAGACGCACCTCAAGTTCTGAAATAACTGTGGAACAACGTGGTATCAAATTACCCCTCTGCGTGTAGTAGATCACCGCTACTTCGCTCCATTGATATCGTTCGAACAGAAGTGTCAGTGCACGAGCTTGACTAAAAATTAAGTGAATCAAACCAATTTTTAACACTGTAGAGAAACCTCACTACATTAGCTTGTTCTAAAGTGACAGACTAATAATCCTCCGTTCTTTAACCTCTTCTTGGCCCAATGGAAACCACGATGATTTCTGATGCGAAAAACTATGATGAATCGTGGTACTTTTTGATGAATTTCAGATTCATATCAACACTAAAGAGAGGGCTGGCTAAAGATAAAGGGCCTGCTAGACTGACGAGGCTGCAAGTCCGAAATACGTGTATCGAGCTGTACAAAGGCTCATAACAGACCACATGACATGTTGGCCCAAATAATAATTATGATATATTTACTTTTGATATTATTAAAAAGACCTCGCTTTCTTAGCTTACTAAACCATCAATCCTGTCGAGGGTCAGTAAATTGGTACCAGACAAATCTTAGACTTGTCTAGGAGGATGAGCGACACTGACTCGATACTGCGGGCCATTGTAAAAGGCCAATATACATTCAATCACCTCTAACAAAGTCAAAAAAATCAAGGCAAATGCATGGCGCATCCCACAGAGATTGATAAATGCCGAGAGCTCTATCCTTTATCTTGATATTTGATTTTGAGCGTGGTCTGAAAAAAACACTCAAAACAAGTGATTTATCCCATAATTGTCTTTGAGCCAACTTGTCATTTGGTCTGTTAATGAACACTTGGTAGGGCCCGTTACAAGTATTTTGACCTTGGCAGCCCACATAACAATTATGAGATATACGAAAAGAACGGTATAATACATTTCAGAATACCAGTCAAAAGCTATCGAGTGCACAACACTTCCGATCTCGTGATATTCACTTGACGGCAGTGCAGTGTAAATCGTTCGCCGTCACCTACTCTTAGTGTGGGGACTGGAGCACCTACAGAAGATTGGCTAAAAGGCGAAAGGTCCTGACCTATTGACGATAATGTCAAGGTCGAACACGTGTATCGGGCTGTAGAAGAGCCCATTAACAAGATCACATGACAAATTGGCTCAGATAACGATTATGAGATATATTGAAATTTTAGCATGATCTTAGTAAAAACACTTGAAAGGAACACTGCATACGACATCATCTGTATCACCTGCCGTCCCGATGGTCGTCGAGTGACTCGAACGAGCACCAGCAACATTCCCATTTTTCCCTATCGCGTGCAAGAATAGCCCAGTGGGCCCTCCTTACTCTAGAGACTCGTTGAGCATCATATCCTCCTTTTAGTCTTTTCGTGAAGAAATCGGATTATTAGGTCGGTGGCCTGCAGTGAAGCGCTTGATACCCCGAGAAATCCAATCGGTAACAAGTCTGGTTTATTGGTTGTCGTTGAAGCGCATCACGTGTCCAGCCCACTTTATTTCCGACATCCTGGCGTACAGAACGGCGTCTTTGATTTTCGATCTATGACATAGGTCTAAACTTCGGATCCTTTCTCTCATTTGCGAGATACGGGATACTCCTAGCATCGACCTTTCCACTGCTTCGATAACGCCAAGTGATCTCTCATCCTCCTTACGTATTGACCAGATTTCTGATGCATACACTAGAGGGGATAATCGTCGAGTCGAAAAGGTGGGCACGGAGTCGAATGCTCTTGGACCTCTTCACTACATCCTCGATGCTCTTGAACGTTCCCCATGCTGCTAGTTTTCCTCCTGCTAAACTCTGGAGCTAAGTCGTTTATCATGTTATTTTCACGACATAGATAGACGTATTTGGAGCATTCGGAAATGTTCGTCTCGTTGAACGTAAATAGGGCAACTGAAACCCATGCGTTCCTCATGAACATCATTTTCGTTAGATTCAGTTGAAGGCCAATCTCCCCACAGGCGTTGGGAAATCGATCAGCATTCTTTTGCTTGGCTGATACTTGGTGCTATGAAGACGATATCATCAGCGAAGATAGTTCAGTTGTCGACCGTCGATTTTCACTCCCATATCGCCCCATTCTATTGCTCGCACAACAACTTGGAGGGTGAAAGTGAATAATTTTGGCGAAACTGTATCGCCTTGTCTAGCCCTTCTTCCTACGTCGAACTTCAAATCGATAAGTGAGACAGAGCGGTATTTTGTACTCTCGTGAAACTTCGATGAGTCTTGTAACCGTATGGATGTGGTCTACGGTACTAAATCCTTTTCGGAACGCGGCTTGTTCGCATGGCTGCTCTTCGTCCAGTGTTCTGTCAAATTTGTTTATTCGAGTGAAGAGTTTATTGACAACGGACAACAAGCAGATTAGGCAAACAATTGCCTATGTCGTAAAGGCCTTCTTTTTTTTTAATAACAATACAGTTTTGCTCGTGTTCCATTGAATGGAAACCTTGCATTCTGATAGGTAGCGAGTGAAGAGAGATGAGAACTGGCGGTAGGTTCTTTAGGTGCTCTGGTCTAATCCTGTCTGGACCGGATATTGTTCTGTTCTTCACCGACGATATAGCATGTCAGATTTCAGAAGGGAGGACCAGTGGAACGACAGATCCATCCTCTTTCAATTTATACGAAGGGGTAAGGGGACGTGGCTAACAAAGAAATTCGAATAGTATTGGTGAATGATTTTTTTCCCTTGCCCTTCTGGAAGCTTTAAGTGTACCGTCAGGGTTCGGAGTGCAATCACCTTGGTCTTGTAATTGGCGAAGCCTCGCTGGGCTTTGCAAATGCTCTTCCCGCTTCTGCAGCTTCTGCCATATCTGCTGCTCATCTCTCTTTGAGGTCTTCCTTTATCGCTTCTCTGCAGCGTATCGCAAGTTTAGACGTGAGAATTCGGTCGTCTGTGCCTCGTGCGGTTCCACGTTGATGTATCTAATCGAGTGTCTGCGGGGACAAGCGTCTCTTCGTGGCTTTAAGACTCTCGGCTTTCATAGCGCTAACTTGAAGATATTCTACGAGCCCGTCGTATTCTTCGTTGATGTTGTCGACAATGGTATCTTCCTAAAAGCCGACTCATGACTTGAATATATTCCAGTTTATGGCACGTTAAAATTTGGCGGCTTTCTCTCCTTTTCGTAAAAAACGGAATTTTACGTAAACGAGACGATGATCTGGCCCCGCTTGGAACTTAGGAACAGCAGCGAAATTGGTCAGGTAAAATATTCGATTTACTACGATGTCTAATTCGTTATGGTGCTTTTCCATTGGGAGACTCCCATGCCCACCGTTGAGAAGAGGCTTTTGGAATTGTGAGTTACCATGGACGGTTCGGGTCGCCATGATACTCAAGCCCCAGTGTGACGCTCATTAGGAGTTCTTCTTGGTTCAATTTTTGCGTTCAGATCTCCGACAATAATCTTGAAGAATGTATGGTCTTCTCTGAAGAACTTATCGAGGTCCATATAAAGAGCTTCGACGCCATCTTCGTCATAGCCTGATGTTGGTGCGTAAGCAACGCAGATGGGCGAATTCGGCATTAGTCACATTGTTTCAATCGCAGTCGTCCGATACGAATTGTTAGTTGTTCGAAGTTGCAAACGAAGTAAATTTCAAACGATATTTCAAAAATACTAGTCAAGAGCAGAGTGTCAAACACTGCTGATCAAATGATTTTTCACTTGACGGCAATTGTTTGAAACCGCTCGTTGTCGCCTACTGTATATAGGGGATATGGGGGTCCCCGAGAGGAGTGGCTAAAGACGATGGGCCTTCCCTATTGACGAAACTGCAAGGCTGAAACACGTGTATCGGGCTGTACAAGAGCCCATAACAGACCACATGACGTGTTGGTTCAAATAATAATCATGAGACAATAAAGAGATTTTCATCACTAGTATCCACTGGTATCATCTGTCGTTCTGTTGGTCGTCGAGTGACTCGAGCGGTCACCAGCAACACTTCCATTTTCCTATCGCGTGCAAGACTAGCCCAGTGGGTCCTCCTCGCTCTAGGGATTCGCTGAGCATCATATTTTTCTTCTATGCTTTTCGTGAAGAAATCGGAACATTGGGTTGGTGGTCTCCCTGTGTAGCGTTTGACAAACGGGTAGGCTACTCCGTGTCTGTATAAACGAACATCCAACCGACAAGCGTAATGCCATACCGAATACTTCTCTTAGGGCTTAGGAACGCTCAAGGCACAGACACCTAAGAAAGAAGGTTAGGCACAAACCTCGTGCATGTATGACTCAGTGCAGCTGATCTCAATGTTTAGTGAACTATAAGAGCAACAAAAAACGCGGAAATGAAGCTGATTACTTTACGATTTGAAATTATGTCCAAAAATTCATTTGATTTGGTTATGAAAGTGTTTAGCTAAGTAAATTACATGCCAATATAACTCTTTCAAGCTCTGAAGAAGGACAAAACTGTCAAAACTTTAGTCAGCTGTCGTATTGTATTGTACTGTCTACAATATAGTCGATAAATCGCGTTTTACCAATCTCGTGTTTCGCTGAACAAGAAATTTGCGGAATTCAAAAAAGCCTCTGATTGAGTGGAAAGAAGAGCAGTCATAGAGGCTCTGGACAGCCAGGGCACTTCTACCCAGTGGATAACGATTCTTCGCAAGCTACTAAAAGACTTCACAATCAAACTGTCGCCTTTCTATTAAGATACCACCATCGACGTAAGAAGTTTGCGACAACGCAATGCAATTTTGCCACAATCACTCAGTATCACCCTCCAAAACGTCATGGGAAAATCAGATTGGAACAATATGGGAGTGGAAATCGTCGGTCGACAATTACACCACCTTTGCGCCGTTAATGACATCGCCTTATAACACTAAGGACCTGCAATGAGGAACAATTGTTGACCGGGGTACCGCCCATGGAGAGATTGCCTTTTATTGATTGAAAAAAAAAAACGGATACTTTTTCTGTTGACTCCATCGCGTTTGAGGCTTTCGCTAAAAACCTATTTTTTTGCTTTTGTAAGGTGTTTTGAATGTCATTCAATAACTCAAGACAAGTGAATTTGAATGATGTATTTTATTTATCACATAGCTTGTTTTTGGCGCTGTAATAGTCAAAAAAAATTTTTTTGGTTCACATTCGAGCAATTATCGCCGGACATAATTATTTTATAGTCAGATTTTGATCATTGGATCATCATTGACCATTCGCGCCTATATAGGTGCTTAATTTTTACTCGGCGTCGGTTCCTTTAGAGGATAATTTCACCTCAAGGGATCGACGGAACCGAGGGAGGGTGCTACTGATGAGTCCCAATAGGACGAAATAGGCGCCTATATAGCACTAGACCTATGGCTCAAAATATGTCTATATCCTTATCAGAATCCTTATTTTCATCGAAAAAATCCACATGTGATTTGTTCCGCGGACTGATATTACGGCTAGTACAGACACCCTGGCCAAAAAGAAGTTTTCAGCGAGTGCGAAACTTAATTTTCTTTTGACTATTACTGCGCTCTAAGAAGTCCTTTTTGAAGACTAAGTATACCATTGAAGATTGTTGAGATTTGTTATGTCAAACGATCGAATCTGATTATAGAAAACTTTTTTCTAACGAGAAATGCTTGAATAGAAGCAAAATTTATATCGACTGTTACAGCGCCAAAAACAAGCCATCTGAGAAACAAGATACACCAAATTCAAATTTACTTGATTTAAGTTGTCGAATGACAACCAAAATGTTTTACAGAAGTAAAAAAAATACTTGTTAACCGAAAGGCTTAAACAGGGTGGAGATAACGGAAAAGTATCCGGAAACGATATTTGTGAGGAATGGATTGGTTTCGAATTCTCCATTCACGTCTGGCGGAATCTCTGAATGCTCCAGTTACGCTTATCTGCGTCAAGAATTCAACTTGATGAACGAGCAAGCTCCAGAGGTGAGCAGAAGTAATCGAGCAGCTTGGGAGGAGTTCAAGAAGATCGAGGATAGTAGCGAAAAGAACGAAGGACATCAATCACCGTGCCCACGCTTTCGGCACAACGGTTATCCCTGCATTAATGTATGCATCAGAAACCTGGGTCGCTGCGATTGTATGCGCAGTCAGGATCGTTGTAAAGCGAATCTTTTGTATTGCAAGTGAGAAAAAAGATCCGAACTTTTGACCTGCGTCAACGAAACGAGGATTAGATACTAATTCTATAAGCCAGTCTATCGAAGACAAAGTGGGATGGATACGCAATGTGCTTTGACGATTAACAATATACGAGAGCCGTAACCCACTGAAATTCTCGGAATGTCAAGCTCTCCGCAGGAAGACCATCGACCCGAGGGTCCGACTTTTTCACGAAAAGCCTAGAAGAAGGATATGAATCTTAACAAGATCCTTAGAACGAGAAAGACCCATTAGGCTACTTTTCGGCGCGATAGGGAAAGCTGCAAGCATTACTCGTGCCCGCTCGAGTCACTCAACGATCAATAGAAAGGCAGGACGGCTGACTTAACGGCATGAACTTAATCTTAATGCAAAATTCAACTATTAATTCAACGTATTGGCCTGATTAGCAGTTCCAGAACGTAACGTCTAAATCTTCATTCACTGCCGTCTCACAGAGAAAGTAAATACAAAGATTACTGGAGTAGTGCTTAGAGCCCCCATCGATTGGACCAACCTCTCTGCACTCCACGTGGATGCCATCACTGTTGGATAATCGTCAGCGTTCACCAACACTGAAGAGAATGTAGGCGCCCAAATAACCATCGGAAAGTCGAAAGATTTGGCCACGGTGCCGGATACAATGGCGGCTAAAAGACGATTTTCAGCAGAAGTAATTGAGGAAACTGCTCAAGAGCAAAGTTGTTAACTAGGTTGAAACGCGCAAAAAAAAACCATCGACGTTTACATCCTAGCGACAACAAAAGCAACGGCTATTTCTGAAAAGTAAGTATTGAAGTGGCAACTCTTGAGGCTTTGAGAGAAAACGATTACAACAGTTCTCAGATTAAAGATAGGGATACATGCGTGATGAACGACAAAAATCGTCAGGTAAATGAATGGCTCAAATTTGGACTTTTTCTGAGAAGCTTCTGCTCAAAAGATGATGATGTTTTCTTCATACTAAGCCAGCATGCTGAAGGCAAAAATTTCAAAAAAATTCAGCAAGTTCTTCCCGCCATGACTTCTAAGCTCACTGGAAATAATTCACTAGACAACAATGAGTAATATATAAACATTTGAGAAGTAATCACTTACATGATGAGCACGCCGGTCCCAGAACCACATCAAAGCCGTTACTCGACCATTCGATAATGGCGCCGGCGTCTAGTGATTTATCGCAATCAGTCAGCGCCCAGCTCAAGCTGAAAGCATTCTTGAATTTTTCCTCGTAAAAGTTCTCTCTCTATCTGTATTACTGTGATTATTTTCACTTATATCTTCTCTCTACCTTCCCCATTATTGTACTCATAATCTAAGCTAATATATACTGTTGATTCAGCATGGTGTAGCAGCATGCCAGTTTTCAAAGGCATGTCGATAAAAATGGGAAAATACGCGGACTATGCGTAGTAGTATGCTCTTATAAGCCTCCACTTCTTCACCTTCCAATCACGCTCTACCCAGGGAAACATTCCTCCCGAAACCTAACACTGCTGTCTTCTTCAAGAAGAAAAAAGGTAAAGCTCTTGGTGCCGATCTATCCATGAGGAATGCGCCACGCACATAACTTCATCAAGCATCGCTAGCGGTAACTGAATGCATGTCTGACCTTGTAATGACTCGGTATTCCCTTTCGATTTATCAAGTCAGTATTTCTGTCCTCCCAGAAAATGCGGTACCAACTCTCCCACCTCAGTTGGAAAAAAGCCTTTGTGAGCTTTGGGTGCTTTATAGAGCCACTGACCACGTGTGTGTCGCAGCGCACCTCTTATCACTGCGCCATACGCCGCCTTCCTCTTGGGTCGTTTATATCATTGTACATCTCCTAGCTCATTGCCATTGTTCTGTTTATGTAATCCACGATTACAGCTCATCGCACCATGATTTGTCATTAACACACCATTCCTGTCAATCACGGTTATATGAACCTTCATAGCTCTGGTTTAGGTACGGTGCATTATGGATAAATATAAATAAAGTAGCATGGAAATATTCAGTAACAGTTCTAAGTATCAATTTTTCGTGGGAGTATAATTTTTCATTTGAAAATTTGGAGTTTCAATGGATATATTGACGCTGTGTCCCCTGTTCACACACTTGTTAAGGTCTCTTCTGAACGCACTCCAACATTCACTGACGATAATTTCCTTTCGAGTGGTGAAGAAAATCTAAGTTTCTAATGATGCTGAGTGATGTCGTAGCGCAGAAAGAGTGGTGGCAAAATAGGCGCCGGTAGTGCAACTGCCTTCGCACGCGCTCTAGGAGAGGGTGAAATGCGGGTTGGATCCGTCCCGCCTGACGTCAAAGTTTTGCACATCACTCAACATCATTGGGTATATGTGTAACATCATACCACCGCTAGAAAGCGGTTGACAAAGAAACAATTCTCGTGAATCTAAGTTACGTTAGAAAATAACCATTCATCATGGCGCGTTGCGCTCGCTGCGCAGAGAAATCGACGTGGTCGTCGACGGGTTAGCCGCACACTTTCTGTGTCTTTTCCTCTAGGTCTTGGGTATAGTACCAGCAAGAGCAAATTACAAATGATATCGCCTTATAAATATCATATCCCTTAATCACTAGCGCATAACTATTCGAACATTATTAGCTGTTTGATGATCACTGAAGCACCTCAGTCTATCAAGAGTTGCAGTATGTGTAATTCACTACCTTCGTTATCGTTAATTCCTTATTACTGTATAGTGCTGGAAATGTTACAAACAGTTTAATTGCCCAAGTCTGATTTTGAAGTAAATGCACAATAATGAGATATCACATGAGCATAATCTACGTGCATAAATAATTTGACACATTGTCGCAAGCACTTTTAAGCACTGTTCTACACTAACATTTCTATCGGTGTAGAGTTCATGTTAAATCGCTTAATCATTCATTAACTGAAGTTTTTGAACGCTAGCAAGTAATAGGAACCGTAACGGCGAAAACGCTAGCCCTTCAAAATGCCAAGACTCTAATTCGATAATCCTGCGCTAATCAAGCCTCCACTCTCTTCATAGTTGGAAAAAGCATAACAGACTTGTTTGTAGAAAACCCTCTTTTATTCCAAAAGCTTAGAGCTGCTTGTAACATAGGAGTGAGCAACACAATAATGTAGGGTTCAAAGAAGAATAACTCGGTCAGCATTCGATCACGTTCTGATTCAAAAATTCCAAACAGCAGTCCTTAGAATGTGTGGTCTTCAGGTATGATAGCTACGGGAGAACCCAATGAAAAAAGTTTTGAGATCAGCCCTGTATGTGCTGTGCAATGAAAGACACTAATGAGTGTCTGCGCACGTGCATCATTCTACTAGTCACGAAGTCCAATTTTAACTTTTATTCACTGCCTAATCTAATTATTTGTGGATGGCATAATACAATGTGAGCACAAAAGTGCTGAGAATAGCAAGACCTTGAAGCTGACCTTGTTTTTAATAAACTCGAACGCGCCATGTTTTTTTTTTTTTTGAGGCAACACTTGCTTGCACTGCACCATCGGGTCCCTCGCTTTGTCTTTCTCTTATCCATCACTAAACATTTGATGAAAGTCAAAAAATATCCGTCAGTGAGATTGATCTTGGAAGCGTAAATTACTATCTTGTGGTTACGAATCACGAAGCCATGTTGTGTTGTCATCAGGTCTCCTCTGAGAGAGAAGTTAGAGGAGATACCATAGTCAACCATAAGTATATATCGCCAAAAGGAGAAAAAATGAAAGTTCTCATATGTAAATTAGATAGATACTCGCTTTATTTGAGCAGTCGAAGGTATCAACCCTCAGTCTAGTATGACAGGAACGAACGGGAACTGTATCGAACGTTTCGTTCAAATTACATATGATATCTATATATCGCAAACACTATTTAAGAATATAGATATATATACATATATATTCATTATACCAGGACTCTAATCACCAGCCGATCAAGAAATAAACCCCTTCCTTTCCTTCATCACTTCTAACAGTAAAGTAACAGGTTTAGGTTAGGGCCACAAATTCTTTGCCAATACTATTTGCCCACTAGTCTTCATTGTCGTCTCACAACAAGTGGCTTTCTTGAAAATCTAAAATATTCCATAAAGTTTCTAAGGAGTACGCATCTGAAACGAATCATGGTCAATGTGATCGTGTCATGAGACCGATCACCCCACGTGCATCAAAGGGTGATGTTGACGTCGAAGGGAAAGGCCACCATCAAGGTGTGCAGGTGGTCAAATAATTCATTTAGGTTACTAGTACCTGTAGCTGAAAAGAACCCGTGGATCACAGTAAAGCATTTTTGCATGTCAGCTCTTGTGAAAAAAGACATCTCCTTGAGGAAGATCTGTTGATTTTCCCACCACTCTGCTTGTGCAGGCAATGAAGTTGGCTGTGCATGCTTCGTATTCCACCTTTGTTGCTCAATCTTATATTCTTGGGTCCAACGCAAAAAAGACTTGTTTGCTTGTATGATTCAGTTTGAATAATCAAGACTCCTCGTATAGACACACACTTCAACACATCTTGCTCAGGGAGAATACCATCGCTTTGTATTTTGTCCCACGCGACGCCAACTGCACCTGCCGTTTGTTTCCATCCGATAAACTGAAGTACAGCTTCATAAGAAAACAAAATTCTGGAATGTACACAATGAAACAATAAAAAGTAGATGAAATTTAGTTGAGATTACTAGATACCGGGGTAAGTTGTGTGTTATTGTATGCGAACAAAACACCGACATTGTGGACCTGAAATAATTGTTAATAATGACGTGTATGGTTTTCCCACACAAACTGAAAGTGAGATTTTGACGGTAGTAACTTAAATATAAGTTTCGATCAGGTACAAAAAATAAAGCTCTCGGCGTTGATAAGCTCCCGAAATTGGGCATGCATTCAACTCCATTGAGCATCGTCAGAAATGATTGACTGCATATCTGGCTTCTGCAATGATTCGCGGTGGATTGCCGACGTAATGAGTTAGCGCTGCTATTCAACCGAACAAGTTTGGCACTGATTTTGGGACCTTGGAGGGGAGAGAAGATAAAGAGTTTGAGTAGCGAGCGCCGAACCAACTTGTGGCTTCTGCAGAGCTCCTCTAACCACTGTGCGATACGCTCCTCTGAATGGACTATATCTGCTCAAAATCGTTTCAGAGGACAACACCCTTTCACAATTCTGTTACACTGATACCTGACATTCTTATCTGGAAATTTTCGTGCAAGGTTACACGCTTCGATGAGTGAACAAAACGGTGTAGGTTACGAATTCTCTACATGTTGTATTAATTTTCCACAACTGATCCAGAAGACTTTTCCACAACTGATTGCTAATATTGTCTTAATTGGTGGGAGGTGAAAGGAGAAATCACGTGAAATCTCACATGATCTCTAACTCACGACAGATATAATAAGGAAGACAAACGCACAATCAGTTAAACGGACAGCAGTCTTGTCATCTGCGGGGAAAACATCCTAACACTGATTGTCATTAGCATAGCCTGCGTCATCCACCTAATAGCCGACCTTTTCATTGAAACAGCTATAAAACAACCTATGCGACTGAGAAGAAAGAACTACTGTAGATGCTCAGTATTAGTACAATATAGACACTTGCAACGGCTTAGGCATCAGCGGTTTCGCCTTCTTCAGAGCCTAGAAAAGCCAAATCTATGTGCAGTCTACTCAGCTGACAATTATTTTTGGGCCATACACCTCATGTGGTCTGTTATGGGCACTTATAGATCTACTTAGTCTAATACTTTAAAACCAACCGACATGAAACTTATATCGTAAATATCAAATCGTATAGCAATCACCCTACATTGGGTGTTCAACACTTTGTTGTTTTCGCTCCACTGATCAACATGTAGACCGGCCGCACCGAATCCAACATGAACGAAAATACGTGCCTGTCTCAGATTCACAAAATCGATGTAAAATTACAGCGAAATCACTCATTATGACGAGACAGTCATCTTTGTGCTTCATGCTTAGATTTTCGGCATAAATCCAGAACGAACGACGGACCTACGGATGGAATCGCATGGTTTCTTGCCCAACTAATATTCCAATTGTTGGGGTACATTCCACCCCATCTCACGAACAGTCAAATGTATCTGAATTGTCTTCGTAACGCGTTTCCAAACGGTGCGCATGTAACGGAATTCTTTACTCTATCGTCTTTTATACCAACATGTTGAATGACTCTGCATTGCAAGTTGTCCGTGAGCTCCTTATGTAACACCGGAAAGTAATAAACATTTGCAACCGCCGATCCAGCAGCTTATTGCTCTTCTAAATGAGTGCTTGAACTGTTCAATCTTCAGATTGTTCGAGATTTATTCCCATAAAAAAAAGGGTTAGCAATGGGTCAGCTATTGGCACCCAGTCTATCTATTGTCTCAAGTCTAAAGTATGAAACTCGGTATTTGATATCTTACCATTACTCTACTGTTGATACATATATGATTATCAACTAGAATTCTTTTTGTTAAAGCGCTTTGTGCGGTTTGTTACATATGCTCAAGTAACAGTCGCACGACACACAATCGACAAACAACCACTTTGAAAGACGCATCATCAATTGATCATTTCACTTGACGTGAAGTTTATGCTATACATGTTAGAGGTCGATTCCCTTAATAGTAGGGGTGAGGCGAATGGCATGTGCTATCGATGAGCTGCGAGAAAGTCGAAATTTACGTCTAACACTAATGTCATATCCGATCTTATGAAAGGCTTGAAACATCCCATCACAAAATATCGACTTTTTGAGCGAGGTCGCAAAAAAGTCGATTGAAAGGTATTCGTATATATTCAAAAACAGCTGCATCACAAGTGTTACCGAAAGCCAAGTGACAAAAATATACAGGCCCAATAGCTCTTCTCTCATCCCTCGCATACAAAAAAGGCGCCTGTGAAAAGCGTCTTGTGAACAGAGCAAGTGTGTGTACTGGAAGAGAACGGAAGATAGATCTCTGAAATTGGCTCAGCAAAAATATAGTGTCCACGATTAGTTTAGATGCCATAACGCGCTTCTAAACGAAAATTCCAGCAGAAATAAGGCCTCTTTTATTCTGCCTTTATTTGAAGACGGATTAGGTATGGCTATAGAATGTTATATGGAAAGAGTAGGCTTAGATGAATCGGTAACAATGATTGGATTGAAATACCATTGAACAATCTTAGACGCCAGCTGGCTTGCAACTCCTTTTGCGATCGGCTATGTACAACGAAAAAGTGTTTTTAATATGCCGTAACGGTAAAAAGGTGATTGAATGAGTACAGGCACAGTTCATCTGGTCTCTTGCAAAGAGTGCGAAGGTGAGTACAATGACGAATTTTTGTGTTTGTGTAAAAGAACACCTAGTCGACAAGTCAAAAGTTCACTGGGGACGCCTTGGCACAGACACTTAACGAGAAATATCTTGAAGTAGAATTAATCATGCTCGTGCATTCATGCTCGCGCAGGAAGTTAAGATCACAGGTTGCAATTTTTGAAAGCGTTTTGAATCTATATCCCAAATGCAGACATGAATTGCAGAAATGAGTGCCTCGTTACCACGTGTTATTTCGCGCCATATCTCATATCATTTTTTGTAGATCTTAGACAGCCACATAGAGTCCATGAAAATCTCGGTGCGACTGGTATACTTTTTAGCTAGTGGTCGGACAACAAAACGGTGAGTATTCAATAGAGGCTGATTACTATACGACTTCATATTTATGATATATAGTTCACGTGCTTCGGATATGAAAATGTCTGGCTGAGTAAATTGCGCATCAATGTGACTCTTTGAATTGCGCACCAATGTGACTATGAGGCTCTGAAGATGGGGAAAGCACCAAAACATGGCTCATTATGTCTATATTGTTCTGATTAGATCGTCTGTTGACGGCCTCGTGCGCACTGAACAAGAATATTACGCTTTTTATAGAGTTCTCTTAGAGGTATAAGTGCCACCGTCGGAAAGATCAGCAGAGAAGGGTAAAGAAACGAAAAGCCATAATGAGGAACAAAGCGAAACTGAAATTTAAGTCGTAGAGTTGATATTAAGTATCTAGAACTTTCAGGCAAAATTCTATTTTTCAAGAAAAAGCTGCAGCACCAAGACACTTTGTTCATCATGGCGTATCGTCATCACACCTCTCGAGTGAAATTTTTCAAAAAGCTGAAGAAATAGCCAAAAACATAAGGACCATGAATTTTGCGGGGTTGAGAAAAAGTATAGTTTTACCTAACGAAATATGATTTCTAAGTGATTGACCAACCTTTGATTGCAGCACAGCGGTGAGAACTGCTAAAGACAGCACGATGGTCCATATCATGTTTGTCAAGGTGATAGTGGAGGATCATCTTTAGGATCAGAGAGCAATGAGTTCGAACTTGAAGCCCTTTATGTGTTTTATTGCTTGAAGCCCCTTAAGCCAGGACAACAAAGAATCGTAATTCAAGATGTCAAAGACGAGCCTGTTAAATCGGCAGGTTGGAAACAGCAGATAGCTCACAAAAGGTCAAGTTTTATCTCTTTACACCTAACGTATAGGCAAATCATAGCGTCACACTGGAATCAGTACTTTAGTCAGTAATTAACAAAGCGTGGAGGATTTATTTCTTGATTCTTCGTTCAGCTGTTCTATTGGCAAAGTGAGGAAAAATTTGAAGCACTTGAAGGGCTCAGAAAACGGCTTCATAGAGCAGTGAGTACCTTGCTCCACTATAACGCCTGTATAATACGCTGTGTGCTAATAAATTATTTCGTTTTCAGATCGCTCACTTTCTGCCAGAATTCACGGCATGGAAACTTTTCACGCCAAAAATTTTATGAGAAGAATTAAATACCATATATTAAAGTACAGCGGTTATTTGCAGAAGTTAGAAAAAAAATTGATCAGTCATCATCAAGTATCTAATTAATATCAACCCTTTTTCTTTCTGCTGTAACCTATTTTCTGCTCTCAAAATCATCTAAAAGTCAATATTCGACCTCACCTGTCTTCCTCATTCGGTCACATGAATCGGTGCCCTGCCAAATAAAACGTGCTTACCGGCAAAAACCTGTGTCTTATAGTTATTTTGAGCCATGCATGAGATCTGTTAAGGGCTCTTATACAGTACAATGCACGTGTTTCGCCCTGCAGCCTCATCAGTTCCATGATGCTTTCTCGTCCAGTTAGATCCTCGGAGATCCACCCCTTACATAAAGGAGCCGACGGCGGACGTTTTAACGCACGCCATTAAGTGATAAAATTACCTAACTGACAATGTTGTCAACTCGACTGCTCTTGCCTCTTCCTTTATCTAGGACAGAGAGAGAGCGACAGAGAGAGAGAGAGAGAGAGAGAGAGAGAGAGAGAGAGAGAGAGAGAAAGGGGGGTTCTCTCGTGGAAGGGTTTGGCTCAGACGAAGGGCACCGTGCAACTGATGAGGCTGCATGGCCAAAACACCATAACAGACCTCATACATCAGTCAAAAATAACTATAAGGCATGTTGAAATGTTTTGAAATGTGAATGAGATTTCAAGAAATAGTTGAAATGAAAGGTACGTTGTTTCGTAATTACCAGCCAACAGCAATAGAGTGTACAATATTATTTTATTACTAAACGGCGCGTGTAAAACGTTCATCGTCGACCCCTCTATGTAAAGAGTAGGATCCTCGAAGAACTAACTGAACGAAGAGGAGCCGTGCAACTGACGAAGCTGCAAGGTCGAAACACGTGTATTGCACTGTTAAAGTGCCTATCAGCCAACATGCATGGCTCAAAAGTATTTATCAGGCATTTCGAAATTTGAGCGAAGTCTCAAAAAGCTCAAAACGAAAGGTAAAGGTAAAAGCCTGTTTATTGATAGCTTCCAAATCCTTTTATTTGTACTCATTTGAACATGAATTCAAACGTAAACGCGCACAAGACAGATTCATTATATGTCGCTTTCCTGATTGTCAAGTAAGTGGATTGAGTGTCAGTAAATTTCTATTTCTCCATATCACCTACAACGGTATAGCACTATATCCTGCTTACTACACAGTCATTCTGAGCATCATACCTTTCTTTTAAGGTTATTAAGAAAAAACATTGGATTGTTGGCCTTCCTGCTGCGCGTTGCATCACACTGATCTTTGTAATACAGGTTAAATCAGGATTGCTCTGACGAATCCGCATTTAATTGCACTTAGCGATCTTTCACCCTACTTATGTAGCGACTAGATTTTCAAAGCACATGTTGAGTCTGATAGGATTGTGATGTCGAATAGGTGGGCACGGAATCCTGTGTCCTTATTTCTATTTATTACACTGTCGATGCATCTGAGAGTTTATAAAATTATTCTCTTCTTTCTGCACTACCATGGCACTAATCTGTTCATCAGTACTGACTTTCCAACCGGAATGAACAGACAAGGCTGCAAGCCGAAACACGTGTATCGCACTGTATGAGTGTTGTAACAGATCTCATGAAAGGCTTGAAATATGCTGTATGGATACATTAATTTTGAACAAGGTCTTAGAAAAACAGTTAAATATAAAGCTATTGAAATAAAAATACCAGCCTTGAGCAATCGACTGTTGACTAATACAATGTCCGGTGATTATGTCAGTGGACATGCAGCGATATGTTTGCCGTGGGTGAAGTGAATAATCACTATAGTTAAGGTTGAATGTGCTTGTCGACAACATCTCTGTGTAAGCGAGTTCTACCTCGAGAGGTATTGGCACACACCAGGGAGGCGATGTTGAAGTTAACCAACACTTTGTTTGTTCTGGCTGATGTTTAGTGTTATAATAGCGATGTCATGAGCAAAGCGATGATAATATTAGGTTGAAAAGAAATTATCCATCGTTTGGACGGGAATGCCATTTTTTCGCATGAATCGTGTGTGATTTCCATATCATTGGAAATGTCCAATTCTTGCGCATCTACTGATATATAAGTTGTATACATCTGCGATTGTCCAGGGAAGAAAAACGTTTGTCGATGCTTTACGAGTACAAATTTCGCTCAAATACTGCTGGTGCTGCTCGCTGAATCAAGAAAGCTTGGGGCGACCGCACGGCTGGAGAATCAACAGTCCGCGAGCGACTTTGTGAGTTCAAGGCCGGAAATGAAGGGTTGTGCGACAGACCGAAACCCGCACGACCAACCGAACTCGATGATGAATACTTGATTTTTGGTTTGGAAAATGAGCCGTCATCAAGTTCTCGTGAGCTGACAGCAGAACTAGGCGTTTCTCTTACAATCGTGCTAGCCCATCTCAAGCAGCTTGACTTTGTCCACAAGAAGCCGAAATATTGCTGTTGTTGTTTGTTGTCTGCATGTATGCATAAATTTTGAATTATTTATCAAACGATGGAAACTTTCTTTCCAACCTAGTATGATTGTCGACCACCGACTTTCACTCTGTATTGATCCGTCCTGATGTTCGTATAACGTTCTAAAGGTGGAAGTGAAAAATTTGATGAGATGGAATAGGTTTTACTGTACGTGCCTCTTTATGTCGACGTTGTACTAGGTTGGAAAAAAAGTTTCCATTGTTCAATGAAACATACAAAATTTATGCATATATTCAGACAACAAACAACAACAACTGTTCTTCAAAATATAGGCCACCACTTCTTACCACTTTTTGATGGGTTAGCAGGGTTGTATAAGAAACGACGCTTAGTTCTGCTGCCAATTAACGAGAACTTGATGACAGCTCATTTTCCAAACCAGAAATCAAGTCTTCAACATCAAGTTCGGTTGGCCTCCGGATCTCGATCTGTCGGTCAACTCTTCATTTCCGGCCTTGGACTGACGAAATCGCTCGCGAACTGTTGATTCTCCAACCGCACGATCGCCCCAAGCTTTGTTGATTCGGTGAGCAGCACAGTATTTGACGAGATTTGTACTCGTAAAGCATCAACAAACGCTTTTGTTCCCTAGACAATTTCATTCTGCAGCAGATATAGGCAAATTATATATCAGTAGATGTACAAGAAGTAGACCTTTCAAATGATATGAAAATCACACACGATTCATGCGAAAAAATGGCATTCCCATCCAAACTGTGGAAATTTTTTTCCAACCTAATATTATCATAAAAAGTAACATTCTAGTTGAAAAGTTCTTATAGGGCTCTCGGAAATTCTGTGTCTAGCAAGATATAACGTCTGGTCGTGCCTAGTTTCATTGACTGCACCTTTATTCGAAAGTTTTTCGGGTCAATGACTCTGATTGTCAAACCTGGTTGGATCTAGGAAACGATTTCCCTTTCTCTGTCGCGCTAGACTATCCGCCGTCCGTAAGTGAACATATTGGGCTATTCGACAATTGTTCTCGCATTTCGACACTTTCGCTGATTCAGTTGTTGTTCTTCTACAGAAATAAGTGTATCAACATTGTAATCACCGGCATTATCAAAGATATGCAGGCATTTGTCAAGCAAAGATTCGATGTCTTCCTCATAAAAGGATGAGGATGGCGATCAAAGAAGTCGGTGAGTTTACTTTCGAGGTGGGTTATTGTTTCTGAAATTTTTTCTTCCGCTTATGCTGCTTCAGGTAGCGGAAGAGATGATAGTTCGATAAGGCATTATAAGGGCTGTTCGGTGTATGTGACACCGCGGTTTAGCCTATTTTTTCCAAAATGTGGCAAGTCGACTTTGCAATATGAGGTCGAGCGCTATCCTGAAGAGGGACGAGTTATTTCGTACTTCTCTTACAGTGCTGCGACCAACTTCCGGGGTTATTTCCCATAGACGTCGACACTGATTGTCTGCTTGTTGTCGGGCAGTTCACAAAACAGTATACCTTGTCGATCCCAGAAGACGAAAAGCATAATCTTCCGAGTATGGAATTTGGGCTTTGGTTGAGCTAGAGCAGCTGACCGCTAGTATCCTGACCTAGTCCTAGTATCCTGCTAATATCCTGTTATCCTATCCCCTGGCTACCACAATCTACCACAATCTCTGACAGTTTATAGCCTTTCAGCAATGATCCGGTTTGAGACAGGGAAAAGCTATCCAGAATATCATGCGAAGAACATATGGAATCCCAAAATTGAAGCTTTCCTCGTAAGACTCGTGTATTAGCGATCCACGATTACGATCTATTCCACACGTCGGTCAGTCAAGAAAGGGAACGAAGTATTCTCTGTAAAATACTATATATATGCGATAATGAGCACGAATTTTGTTGTCTTTGGAGTTGAAAGTGGGTTTTGTATAAATGAGCTTAGGATCGCGGAGTGGTCAGTGATGCGTTTTGCTCAGCAAGTGAGATGCTGAAGTAACTCTAACTTGAACACTCTCTTGCAATTCACGTGGAGACATTTTACCTTAATTACATTCAAGACTGCGAGCAGAACTGACTCGACCAGAACTTCGCGACGTTCATAAAAAAACGAACTCCTTGAGAAGTCGAAGCAAAAGTTCGAAGATCCTTGGGAACAATGAATTCGAGAGAAGGAACCGATTATAAGAAGTGGTGGATGAGCTCAATTAATGTCATTACGGGTCCCGTGAAACAAAAATTGTATATAAAATTTTGGTAGCAGACGCTGCTGCGTGTAACATTTGAAGTTCACTTCTTGGCCTTGAAAATGTTGCAAGCCCTTTCAACGTTGTTACGTTAAGTTACGTCACATTCGTGTTTTACGCACGTTTCGGCAGTATCGCCATTATTAGAGCCGCCCCTTATGATAGAGGTAAGACCTGTTAATAGGCTCTTGTACATCCAGATACACGTGCTTCGACCTTACAGTCTCGTCAGTCGGGCAGAACCTTTCATCTTTTAGTCTAGGGCCAATCCTCTCAGGAGCCCCTACTCTCCCTGTAAAGAGGCAAGCAAGTGATGCCGAACGATTCACACTGCATGTCAAGTGAAATTATTACCGAATATACAGTGTTCTACACTCGATTCCTCTTTGGCTGATAATTCTGTAATATTAGACCATTATTTCGAGTGTTTTATTAAGATCAGGCTCAAACTTCAATGTCTCGCAATTATATTTGAGCCAATATGTCACGTGGTATGTTAATGGGCGCCTGTACGCCCGAAACACGTGTTTCGACCTTACAGTTTCGTCAGTCGGCAGTACTCTCCGTCTTTTAGTCTGAAAAAATTCTGCCCGACTGACGAGACTGTAAGGTCGAAACACGTGTACCGGGCTGTGCAAGAGCCCATTAACAGACCTTATGACATGTTGGCTTAAATAATAATTATGAGATATATTGAAATGTGAGCGTGGTCTTAATAAAACACTCGAAATTAAGGTATAGAGGCAAGGCGTCAAATAGCAATAGCCGACAGCAGGGAAAAACACGACTACCAGCGTACGTACAGTCGATGCATTGCGACTGGTGCGAATAATATATCATCTTTCAATTGACTGTTTTTCATAGTTTTGCATTTAAAACATTTGAAACATGGTTTTTTAAAAAATTTTTCAGGCCTTTTCGAGGTTGATACGCAACGCTACATTTTGTTCTTTTTTTCATAACCTCGCTTCGGAACACTATTATTATTTATTTTGCCGAGGTTGTCATTTTCAAAACTTATTTCCTCCCATCAATTGCTAGGTAATTGAAATTTACCAAATGGAAGCGAAGCGAAAAAACGCAGGAGAGCCAAGTGAAACTAATCAGTGAACGTTCATTTGGGTAACAAAGGAAAGTTAAAAGGGCACCATAGAAGTGCGCCGTACGGATTAATAATGATCACGAGGTTGGCACTACGAAGTTTGTTGTGCGCTATCATATCTCGGTTGTACTGCTGTGTTCCTAAAGTGACCATATGCGGCAACAAATGGCAACGACATTCAGTATGGAGGTTGAAAAAAGCTCCTAGCTCTCCCAAGCAGAGATTGCATTGAAGTATGCTCATGTTGGTTTCCGTCTTCACCAGAAAAAATCAACGCATAGAACGTCCCAAGAATTGACAAAATAAGGTATGTATTGACCCGATATCGATGGAACGCGAGATTACACGCATCAAATGTTTCCACAAATCGACAATGGAAAATTTCTACTGACAATGCTCTATCACATTTTGAACACTATAGAAGAACAAAATGAGTAACAAAACTCTGTATCAAAAACCTTGTTCCCCCGTCTATTGCTGCTTTCTCAACTATTTCGACGATTAATTTCAAGGGGAAATCTTTATCACGCAACAGCTTCAGGCAATTGATCGTCTTTAGCTCAGAATGATACGTTCGTTGGCAGAAAAAATAGACTCCACAGCTTCTCATTTAGAAGGAGTCATAACTTTTCAAAGTAAGCCATTCCTTTTCCAACAATCTAAGAAGACCCTATCCTTGAAGTTCCTGAGAATTTTCCTGGCATGATCTGACATAGCTTGAAGATATTTATTCTATGAAGACAAACACAAAGTCACATCAAACGCAACCATATTGCTTCCACACAGAATAACTTGGGAATCGTACATGAATAAATTATCAACTCAGTGCACATTTGGAATGGAGCACGAAATGGATTCGGCTAATTTGTCTGGTTATCATACCTGTATGGGCTCATATCACGCATTTGTTGCACTATAAGTAAGACTAATGATAAAATGATTCAAACGATCTGAAATTATAGGTCGACGATAATATAGGGAAAAATTGCAGATATCAATTAGCGCAAAAATAATGCAGTTTTAGTAAACTCAACATGAACAAGACAACAACCCAACAAAGACTGTAGCTACTTTTTGAACCAACTATTAAGTCATGCATACATAGTGGGAAGAATTACTTCAGAATCGTGCAAAAGCCGATCGATCGACTCGCATGAATTATAATGAACAAATGAATGTATTTATAGCAGAGCAAAGTACATCGCATAAGTTTTATACGATAACAATAAATATATTAAACTACTCAGAATTTACAAATAACGATAGGGTATCAATCAGGATTTGTTTAGCACAGATTCAAAGCAAAAGAAGGCAGTTTTCGGTGCCCTTTTGGATAGAAAACAACGTAAGTTCACAAAATCTTTCACGGTCAAACTCGGACGCGAATAACGAACGCGCCGCGGCGGTAGGTGAATGCTTCACCTCGCACAGAAAATTCTCATAAATGCAGACATTACATACGGAAATCCAAACGCTTCAATGAACTGAACAATAAAATCTTCCTTTTCGCCAGCCAGCGGTTCGTTATCAAAAGTGTCGCAACGCTGTGATCGACCACGGTTAAGGTCGGCTGAAATGATATGAAACGGATATTTAGCAGGACAAAAATAAACAAACTGCTAAGCAGAAATAATATCATATCACAGAGATGCCCAAAACCAACCGTCGAGCCATATTCCACAATGGCCACCTCCGGCACCAATCGACAAAGAATCCTTCGCGGCGTTGACGAAAAACTGATTCTCGCCAGTCCAACCGTACTGCCGCAATTCTCTGAAAAAAAGGGACTAGAATGAACAAAAGGCAACCGTTCAAAAAATGATCGGTTGAAGAATTTGGGAAGTATTCTAGTAGTGATGAAATACTAAAGCGAACCTTGTATGTGGAACTTCCCCTAAGAATCGCCAAAGAAGGGACGAATCTCCTGTGCCTGTGTAGTAGTCGGATGGTCGAATTGCCCCAGATACAACGGCGCCGAACACGTGTTCACGAGTGTCGCGAATGATAAGCAGCACCGGCGACAGATCGAATTCCTCATCGAATTCGATCATTTTTCTGAAAATGAACTCATACGTACAATAAAATTCGGAGAGTATCACATGAAGTACATTTCTGATGGATTATAATATGACTTATCTCTTATTCCTATTCCTATATTCCTGTTATTCCTATTCATGTCACGTAATAACCGACTGTTTACTGAATTCGATCACTGTTTTGCTTGAACTATTTCAACAATAGTTATAGCAATTTTGAGCACATGTACAGTTTTTCGGCAAACTCCAAACATTCGTTAGAAGGATGTAACGTTGAGTACGATAACATTTTCCATAGACAAAAATTTTTGTGATGTTTTAAAAGTCAAATTAACAAAAGAAATTGCTGACGTTGAGCAGTAGTAGACTTACCTATAAAACGTAGTTAGTGAGAAACCATGCTTTTCTGAGTTGTAGATGCTCACCCAAGGGTAACCTTCAGCACGAGGAGGGAGAATTTCCATAATCTTAAATGTAGAAAATATAAAACTTCTCCACTTTCTTCTAGAAATCACAGTTAGTTATACTTCACAGATTCACTTACTTTCCTATGTATCAAACCCAACTAACAGGAATAATGAAAACATTCATCAACAAAAAGATGCTTCTGGACAAAACAACGCGAAAATAGATGTTTCACGGATTTCTTTCCTTATTACTTCGAAACACTGATTGATGTTCATAGCTTGAAATGATTCGTAAGACCGTAAAATTATGATGGATTAAAAAAGCTCCTCCCTAACGGAAAAAATATTGGGCTTACTTTCGTGTGAACCACGTGTGAGACGGCATGTAAATCAGGTTTGGTTGAGGGAGTCGCCAACTTATTTTTAGCTGTTTTACATGCCCCATCAACACATTGTGCGAATCCCAACGCTTATTGCATGAATTCGTTTCCTAGCATTTATTGCCGCAAAGATCTTTGCACATTCCGTGTGCTGTTATCTACTGAGTAAGGATTTTGCGTTCCTAGTGAATGATACAGAATTCTAATCGAGAAGAATATCAGCAGAATTTTAGAGACCACTCAACTAGCGTTCCCTTATGATTGCATAAGAGCAAAAGGATGGTTGAACCAGCCCCTTAACATTCTATCCAACAACCTGCATCACAGCCATCGCTGATTACCCAGTTTAAGTTTTTGTTTACAACTTCGTTCTCAAGAGCCGTTGTCTTACCTGTCGAATCATCAGTTCATCAAGAATTTGCGATTGGGATGCTCCTTCGGGGATTGGCATCTCCAATTGGTCGGCTTCGTCGAGCGAAAGCCGACGGCACATTTCGCGAACCGTGACTATCTCCCATTCTCTGTTTAATAACGATCCAAATCCAGGCGACGGCCGATCGCCTGAAATCGTTTAACTTGATTGAAAATTCGACAATTTTGACAATATTTTTCTAGTACCAATGTCTTGCTGGCTCCCCAGATTGATCACTTTCACACGACTTGCTCTACAAATTAGCGGTAAGTTTGCGCTATAATCTGAATTTTACGTTCGTACAACCGCAATTATATGTGGAAAACGCACTTCGCAAAAGCTTTACCAATACTCTGCTTTAGATAATTCATTCTTTGTTGTCAAGAAAGCATCCTTGTCGCGAACACATTAATGAAGGTAGATAGGAGTAGCGAATACGAATGAAAACAACAACATTAACAGAAACAAATCAAAACTACCATAGATACATTTGGGTCATTGGAACCATATCATACATGATAAGCAGTTCAACTATTTACTTTAATGCTAGATGATTTGAGTCATAGATAGCTCACTGTAAGGGGGAAATATGATAAGTCTACATTCAAATTCCGAAGTGAAGGAGAACAAAATCCAATATAATCTACGACTATAAATGAAGGAAAGACACTGAAAAAGAAGCTGAGCAATTTAAAATGTAGCAATTGAACTTATACTTTTGAGTAACGCAATTGACAAGATGTTCAATCAAAAACGACTACAGACAGCTAGTACCAACTCACGCCCGGAAACCTGGCTCGGTAGGAACGTCCGATTATTTATTCTAATAAAGTTTCTGCTTCTGAACAATTCTGATAGGCCATCAGAATGTTACCATTATTTTCTTGATAAATCAAGATGAAGCAAGATATTACAAGTCTGCTCCGTGTCACTAATGCAGATTTCCGGCACGTATAATAATGTAAAACCAACTGGAAAGGTGGGTCAACGATAGATGCGAAAAAAGATTGACTCCAACAAAAAAAGTACGCTTCAACCCGTTCAGCGCCATGTGTTCCCTGTAAAGGCCACTGATCGCCGCGCAACGCGCAGCAGCGGAAAGTTTGATATTGGCACATTGTGATAGAAATATGGAAATTATTTAACTACTGATATCACTATTACTACTATCTATTACTGGCCTTCAAACCACCTTAAATGCTGGTAAGAGTCTAAAATTTTCCAGAAAATTACACAATGCCACTGCAGCGCGCCGCACGATTTCGCTTCGTCTCGCGCGAAAAATTTATGTAGTCTTGAACGGATCACAGATTTCACACGGCACTGTGATCACATCAGATTAGAAGACCAAACTCGCGGTCATGTGCAGATTCGTTCATAAACGTATAGATTAGAGAAATAAGTAGAAAAAGACGATTCGAAACATTTCACTAAAGATAAAACAAATTTTGAGGGTGCCAATCCAGCGCATAGCATAATTGTTATATGGAAATCAAAGCTTTACTACCGTGTACTCTTGGCATTTTCTAAATCACAAAAAGGTTTACCTATTCACATATACTTTAGCTATATTAGCACAAGATAATAACAAAAATTTGTCGAAAGGGTAATCATTTTATTACTAATTTCTAGTAATTTCCTGATAGCAGGGTGAGGCGGAAAGGTTCAAAACCGACTGTGCAAAGATTAACAACCGTGTTTCGTTCCAAAGAAACCGAGATATATTGTGAATTTGGAAACTAATTCAGCAGAGAAATTCAAATAATGAAGAAATTATTCATAAAATGAATGAGAAGATCGCTTAGTAACAACCCACAATTTGAGTGAAACTCGGAACACTGGACTGGAACCTTCTTGACTTTTATTATTGAAATGATTCAATTGAAAATTATTTTTTTTATAATCACATCAACCATTCGTAGAAATAAAAAGGTGTCTTGTACGGACTTTTTTCCGCTATGTAGAAACAAATGAATATTCAACCTCATTCGGTATACAAAAATCTCCATAATAGTGTTAGTGATCATTCGCAAATTCGTGAATCTCTAGCTAAAGCCGCACATAGCCATTTTCCAAGACTTTTTTTTAACGCTTTGACATACAAAATGAAATTATGTTTTACATCGGCAGCGCAACTCAGATATTACTTCGCTGGAAACTCGAAAAGCACATGAACGCATAGAGAAAATCTTTCAGTAATAGAGTCAGACTGTAACATGGAGTTTCAAGAAACAATCCCTAATTGGATAACATAAGCGTACTTTCATATGACCAGCAGAAGGGCCAGTCGATCGACAGGCGTGTTTAAACGACCACATCCGCCTTGCGACCCGCGCTTCCACTCCGTAGAAAAACCAAAATCCACTAACCCGCGTATGTGAATTTGATCCTACTTTTCCTCCTGCACTGCAGGGAAATGGTCCTATCAGAAAATAAGCACTTGAATCTTAAGCTGTCGAATGATTACTAATAACCTTAAAAAGAGCTTTGTACGGCAAGAAATTGCACGTGTGGAACATGATTTTATTTTGAACTTTACAGGGCTATAAAAGCGTCTTTTCAAAAACCGGTCATGTAAGGCTCTAGCCAAAGATTTAAGCTTTCAAATGATTACCAACACTCCTATGGAAAACTCTTGTACAACTGAATAAGGCTGAATATTCATTCACTTCCTTATAACCGAAAAATACCCTTGTACGAAAATTGGCATAAAGCTGGAGAACTTATGCAAGACTGAGCTGAAATCCTTTCGTACTTAGAAATGTATCACGTGTATCACATATACTCATCCAGGTCTCACTAGTGCAGCGATATTCGAAGTAATTGAGAAAAATCATATATGAGATAGAGGTGCGAAGTTTTTTTTTCTGATCTGAGCAAAAATTTCCAAAAAATTGCTCTAAAACGATGATGTTCGGAACAAAACGTTGTTATAAATGTAATTCTCCCATCAAAGCTCCGTGCTCAAAAGTAATTTGATCTGTTCGAACAATAAAACAGGACACAAAAAAAAACAAATTGACAAACCTGTAGATAACACTGTGGACTCTCCAAGTGATTTCGAGCGTTGTCTTTCGCTCGGCTTCTTCTTGCCAAAAATTTTTTGGGAAAAAAACGCCCCTGTTTCGGTCTCAATGAATCGAAAAGGTTTTTGGATGCTTTTTTATTTTGAACAGTGGACAAGAGCTGTGGATGAGCCTTTGCAATAACTGAAGTGCAGGGTGAGGAAATCCCCTCAACAGGGGATTTTTCAGACGCCGTTTGAGGAGATATATCATTAACAGATAGTCTAGATGACTGTACACTTTCGTCGATGCCAGAATCTTCCGAGGTGTTGAATATCTTTGATTTAAGATCGGAATTCAACTTAGGTTGTGAGCCAAACTGGTCGTGTATTCGCTCCACTAATTGATTTTCAGCTTCAATTTCAGTTGAACTGTTAATTGGTGCCTTGTCTCGCTCGACGACGTTGTTAAAGGACTTCATTAATTGTTTCAGTTCATACGGCGTAAGAGTATATGAAGGATAACTCAGCCGTGGAGTTTGCTGAGATCTTGGAACTGAAGTAGACCATCTTGAAGTAATTGATCTCGCTCGAGATATAGCTGGAACACGAGGGCTAGAAGAAACAGTTTGAGCCATTTGCAATGAGTGTAGTTGACAGCACCTGCAACGGTATCAAAAGATGTCGAAAAGAAAACTTTCGGAAGGTGACAATGACAATATGGTAAATTACTAGAACAAAAGTAGAAACGAAAAACAAGGAGATCGTTGATCTGAAGACAAATGTACTATATTAGGAAGAGCGACTGTTTCAAGGAGAGACTAATGAAACATTTTAAAGATAAACCTAAGAAAAACACTAGAGCCTCAGAACTGAAAATGGGATAGATGACTTCTCGAATAAAGTAGAAATGGAAAGAATGAAGCAAAAAGCAACAAAAACTATGCGATTGGTGAGGGTGAAGAGCTTCAAAGACGATCTATCCAATGCATGAAATAGTATCATACTTCAATGATTACTTATAGAGAAAACTAAACATCAAACAGCAAAAAGAATTCCGATACGGTGGAATCGATGTCTACATACCTAGTTCCGGATGCTAAAACATGACAGTCAAAACCATGAAATCACATAGGCAGTGAGAAATGAAAATCCTATAAAAGTCCAGTTTATTTCAGAAGTGAAAGTTCATTTTGAAACTTTTTCTAGCATTTAAATCAGATATATCAAGATCAACTGTCTAAAATTTAGTAAAGGAATTTTTTTGATGAAGAATGATGGAAAAAGTCAGCGAAGTCCTACTTTTTTGAAAAAAGCTGCACAACATTCCGACATACACCGTGTATTGTTCACAAACAGTAACCATTTCAGTGCACTCAACTGAAAGACACTAATTAATAGGAAGACATTGTGTTATGTCACCCGACAGAACCGGACCAGAAAGAGACCACACACCAAACGCCGATTATGATACTAGAAAACTGACTCCATCGACATGCATCATCATAGCTGTTGGTGGAATGATTCTTTCATACAACTATAGATATGTATCGAATGCATATCATTAAACCGATGTGGACTGACGCCCTCTTTGACAGCGTTCACTCCTCAAACACCAACTAGATCCAAGTAAATTTAGAGACATATCATTCTTCAGCCTAAAGGGTTCCTCTTGGAATTGAAAAGCACGTCAGTTAACTAGAGAAACGAAATCATCAAATAGATTGAAGCTTATAAATGAAAGTAGGTTCGGTCGTAATGCTTGAGAGAAACTATTTTTACACAAGTGTTCTGTGCAATTTTGAGCTCATCAGAAAGCTTGTTATTTTATGCATCGAAGTCTACACAGTCTTCAGAATGGAACTCCCCAATGGAGAAATTCGTTGCTGCTCCACAAAGTGGGTGTCTGAGCTTCTAGGCTCATCGAGAAATCTGCAAAGCGTATGGTGACAAAATTTGCCATGTTCGTACAGCTCGGCGTTTGTTCAAGAGTTCCGTAAAGAAAGAGACCTCGATAAGAAAAGAGAGGGACGTCCACGAGAAATCGACCACCAAGGTGTCGTCAATCAAACTGAAGAAGATCCATCAATTCGTTGTTGGATTTTAGCGCCGGATGGCGGCGTCAGCACCTAATCTGTAGTGAAAGTGCAGCAGCAGACGAATTTCTTTCTTGAAAGGTTCCATGCTGAAGGCTGTGTGGACAAATGTTATAATCCGATACGCAAGAAAACGGTTTCTGATGAACTCAGATTCGCACTAGATACATGTGTAAAAATCATTTTCTCGTGCAAAACGACAGAACTTTTTCTACGTCTTTCCTAATATTTAGCTGGGAGACATCAGTATGGACTATTTTGAAGAGATACAAGACTGTCCTCACTATAAAAAGAGAGAAAACTTCAAATATTCTAATGGAAGTTTGGCAATTATCCAAATTAGTAATGCCTTTACAAACAACATCATGTGCTATATGATTTCCAATTCGTTGAATTACTTTGATTTTCGAGAATCAAGCTCTATGGATAAAGAAAATAGAAAAGAGTTATGAAGGGTCTAGCATATTGAAAAACATTGGTCTTCAAAGGAAAAGATGGTTTGATTGAAATCACACATTGTTCCTTCGGATAAAAATTAACAATTTTCGGTCATGAGTTCGCTGAGATAAATGCACATCTAAATCAATAGAAAAAAGTCAAGGTCACTGACACCTTTCAGTATTGTGGACACATGCAAAAGCAGGCAATTATTCGCGAAATTCCACCAACTGCAAGATCAAGGTCACCTCTCGCGGGAACGGTTCCCTTATATAATAAGGGGAGAAGGTCACCCGTGACTTTTGTTCTTGTGATCACATTCCTTCAACACATCCAATTAAGGAGGAATGCCACTTCAGCACGTAAATCGTTATGCATTCATTTTTTAGAAAATAGAAAACTCATGGTGGACCTTATTGAAATGAAATGCCGCTGTAAACAGCAGAATTTATCTAGTAAAACAAGGTCTATTACCAACTAAAATAGGATAGAATTACTCTTTTTTACAAGCGCACAAAAACATGGCCTCTGTTAATTTTTTCCTTGAGGGCTATCTCAATAGCGAAGAGAATTAAAACGTGATTTTTCGTACATCACTATGCGTCAGCATTAACGAGTTATTCTCTTTCGCTGCTGCGCCGAGAGTAACAATACTAAAACTTAGTCCTTTCATTTTTTTTTTGACGCTTGAGTTTGAACCATATCTGAAATCGAAAGTGACACTTAAAAAAATCACATAAACATACTGCAATGGACAGAAGCGTGCTGTATGAGTTAGTCAACTTCTCAACTCAGTTTGTCGATATTAACATCGGGGGTTATCGAAAAGTGTTACGGTAGCGAATGTTATAAAACTAAATATTAATCGACTGGCACAGCTTATTTATGAAATATATTATGGCGTACTATAATTCGGTTCTAATCTCAAGCACATGGTGTGAATTTACATATGTATGAGCGATACATTAACGCAGAATTGACAGGAAGTGAAGTCTCAACTTCCAGTGTTTACTACTCGTCAGTTTTCGAGTAGAGAATTTGCATTGAAGAAGCCCACCAAAATAAACGAAATGGGAAATGTTTGAGAAAAATAAATAATAAATGCAATAAATGTGGCGAAAAAGCTCCTAAAAGTAGTCTGATTGCTCTACTGTTGCGAGTATTTTTATCAGTCCAATACATACTTTCGACGTTGTACGAAAACACTTCGTAAGATAACGTAATCCGTATTATGTAATCAGAATTGAAAAACCCTATAGGTCAACACCAATCTCAACCATTGCCTACAGCAAAGATAAGTCCTCTAACTATCAAAAAAAATAAGAGCTGTAGGAATTTGCTATGTTCTTCACACTTTCGCCAGATATGCTAAAGGTATCGAATTAGCCCCTGTACTGTAGGAATATACGCCAACCCTTCCAAAACATCTCGGGATTGATACATTCGAAAAAATCCAAAATCTTCCATCCTTCAGCACAAAATTGATAGTCGTAAACACTGATCAATCTTTCGGGGACATCACTGCACCCTTGTGATAGTTTTCCAGCACTCTAATAGCATAGTTGTTCAAAGTACGAGCCTCGACAAAAAAAGCAAAATGTTAAAACATACGAGTATTCTACATCATGAAATTTGAACTTCGTAGCAGCTGACTTGCACAAACTTGTACTTTTGTTGGTGGAGATGTTCGTGCACTAATGATTCCATTTGAACTCATAAAGTTCACAGTACAAGCCAATGATTTATTTACTCACTCATTATATTTTAGGCAACTCGCCTTCCACATCTACTGTACGTATCTCGTCGTGTATTGCATTCATTTCGTTTAACACTATCAAGTCACGAATTTCTGACTTTTTAGGCATTGGACTCGACTGTTGTCTGGGCCCTAAGTCACGTATAGCGTCGAATATTTGAGTTTCAATTCTCCTAGAGGTCTGACATAGCCGAGCTAAAGTATTCCCATCAGCATTGCACAGAGTGGGCTTTTCTACCAATTCACCGTCCTCGGAGGAATGAGAAGCTTGGTGGCCCCGATGTGGGGTCGAAAAGCAAAGTGCATCACTATTACTGTACTAAGTGCCCCTGTGAGCCAAAATATTTGCTTAAGATAAAAGGCTAAATTATCACCAACCAAGCAAGAGTCGGTTATATATGACACATTCTACGCACTATTTTTTAAACATCAAAAAACCTCGATTATACATTACAGTTTCCTCAGTGATAATTAGATCAGAAGAGATTGCACTACTCAAAAATGGTTCTGAACTTCGGTATGGAAAAATGGTTGAACTTTAAGCCTTTCCGGTATGGAATGGGAAAGTAGACAGTGAGGACTGAAAATCAAAAATTAATTGAAAGCGACCCTCCCGGTTTCATAGTAGCGACGACAAGAAGTTAGAGGAAGTTCCATTTTAGTTAGCGACTAACTTTTCCTTAACATTTTCAGTCAATTTGGCAAGATATTTAGCTAAAAAAACAAAACAGCACATTTTTCAGAACAATACTTAAAAAATTTTTTGCAAAGTGATTCACGCTCAGGTGAAAACTTCACAAAGTATCTCTTCTGAATGCACAAAGTGATCTATGAATGGTGCAATGTTGGAAAAGTTGAGAACATAAAGGGATGAGTCATTTTCTCATATTATAAACAACGAAATTTAGATTAGCGGAGAAGAAAAGGGAAAAAGAAATCACTGCATTGCGCTCACTTTTGTTGTGGGAATGTTATTCATTGCAATCAGTGGAAAAAGAGAAAACTCGTGCTCACTAAGAACCTATTCTAACTGTAAACACTGAGCCTCGTATCCACTGCAATCATATTGAAATTTGATCTAAACACTCACTTCAATTCGTTTCAAAAAGATAAACAACTGTGACTGATCATAAATTCGAAATTTTACATAGAGTAACTGAATCTGTTGAATTTGAATACGAAAGTGACCATGTTTTATACATTTTAATCTTTTCAAGTAGCAAAAAAAGGTTTGAAAGACAAAAACACAGTTTAATTCATGTTCCAAGCAAAAGAAAAACTGATTTTGAATAAAAGTGCGCTTTTCTTGAATGGCAATTTCAATGCGAAGTTGGATTCTTTACTTGCCACGATATGATGCATAAATGACATGAAACACTTCAACTACACTCGTTCGAAATCACCATCCATATTGTCATCATTGTGGATAACCGCACACTACTTTTTCACTAACAAATCTTCGACATTCTAAATTTTACTGTCTGAAAATAGCAAGTATCAGTAATTCCATTTGACGAGAATCCGGGAACGTCATAGCCCGGCCACTAAAGAATTCCGAGAAGAATGAACTCAATCATTACTTAATAACATTACAAAAATGATCTCCAAACAACAGCCACAACTGCGCACAAATTCGTATACCTCTAAAGATGAAAGTTGTGAGTATGCGAGTCGAATACGAGAAGTGGGGCGGATTCCCATAAGATCAGATCTTGGGTAGTGAAAAAGTATATTAAGGGTGTTTCGAAATCTCACTGAAATATTTTTAAAAGATAGAAATCAGACTCAGAAAGGAAATAAGATAACATAATGACTATAAACTTGTTTTTGAGGAATGACACTTGCTCTAATCTGCATAGCAAAAGGATTTTTTGATTCCACAGCTAGCAAGAAGAACTACTCGAACTCGCAACTTTTCTGTTACAGAAACTTTGAAAATCAGAATATGGAGATTATATGTCAAGCGATCCAATCTCGTAGATCTTGAAGTAAACAAGAAAAAACAAAGGGTTTAATGAAGGTGGAGCCAAAAACATCCCACGTTCAAAGTAGTTTGTGTGTTTTTGATATGATGGAGAAGGTAGACACACGACCACTAAAACTCAAGCGTGTGCCCACGTGCATGTTTGCAACATTATCTTTCCTTGATTGATAAACGCTACTTAGTTGTTTCTCTCTCGCGTCATGTGGAAAAAGTGGACTTTTGAGGCGATGGAAACAACGAGAATGGATGACAAAGGAGCAAAATGACCTGGAACAGCATTTCAAAAAATTTGGCTCGATATATAAACACACACAGGCTATTCGTTTTCACAACATGGAATCGTCTTCTAGTAATAAAACAGCAACCGAAGTTATGCATGACTCCTGCCACTTCAACTGTTAAGACTTCCACGACATGAGAGGGCAGATCACACTTATCCACTATGCATCGAATTTTAGAAATTTTTCTAGTGGTAAAATCGACAGCTAAATATCTCATAAAGAGGGGATGCATGTATATACTACAATACTAAATTATTTGCTGCTCATTTAGCAAATCAACAAATCACTTCGCTTTGAACTCCCATTATTCCAAGTAATTATAACACTTTGTAAGCGATTAGAACAGTAGATGAAACCTACGAAGAAAAGTGCATTAGAAACTTCGTGAGCGTAGAAAGAATTAAATATCGATAATCACAAAAAAAATTTAAACCTGAATATGACTGGAAGTATATCGTCCTTGATGTAACAATTTAACCTTTTTTAACTCGAAAACTTTTGACAACTTTGTGAAGACAAACTGTATTTACTCGCATGCTTTTTCAATGTACATCAGGTACAGCTTGGCTCTTAAAGTGATTTGAGAGGGCACCAGTAGCTTTTCTATTTGTCCTTTCCGCGTACAAGAATAGTGCAACAGAGCCTGCATACTACTAGGACTCGATGAATATCTTGACAAAAAATTCAGTAGAAAACCTTTCTTCTACATTTTACCATCAAGAACGCTTGATCACGAGTTCTGCGATTTTCTGATGCGCATATTACATCCCAAATAAACCAAAAGTTAACGGCTCTTGCCCATCAGCCATCTTGAGATGCTTCACAGGCTCCGGCCATTCGAATTTCAAAATTTCGGCGTGTATACCGGCGTCAACTACTTTTTATCGTCAACAAGACTCTAAACTTCGTATTCTCCTTCTCTCACTTGTGTGATACGTGATACCCCCTATATAGTCCTCGTGATTGCGCATTCAAGAATGCTAAGTGTTCTTTGATTCTGAGGCAAACAGACTGTCACTGCGTACGTTAAGGAGGAAAAATCGTGAAGATGAAACGTGGAGTTGGATGTTCATTGTTAACTACATATTTGATGTTTTTTGAGCTCCTCGAGCTAAATGCCTCCCATTTTTCGACTCTAAAAATGAGTCTATTGTGCTGAACGTTCGACTCGGATAGGCAAAACCGAGGTAAATGCAGTAATTGATTCCTTTCAGCATCAAGGAGATATAAGAAACATGCACGTTCTTCGAAAACATTGCTTCCGTGAAGATTAGTCAAAGATCAATCTTTCGATGAACGTTGCCATACACAGTCAGCAAGTTCCACCAGCCTGATGTTTGGTGTTATAAAAATGATGCCATCATTGAAGGGAAAAGGGTGTAATTGACGACCATCAATTTTCACTTCCATATTGCCCCAGTTATCGCCTAACATTCTTGAGAGTGACAATAAATGAAGTTGGAGAGACGGTGTCGTCATGATGCACTCCATTCCTTTCGTCGATGTGAATGTTGCTATAAATGGTGATACTCTGACTGTATAACGTTGATGTACTTCCTGGAAGATTCTCATAAAGTGAGTAGCGAGTCCAGTCCGCCCAGGGCTGCCATAGTTGGTTCTGTTTCAAAAAGATCATTCCTTCTCTTTGAGGCGATGGATGTGAGAAAGAGCGACTAGTGATACCTCAATTCATTTTTTTAGTGCACTGATATGGTCTATCGGGGGAAAAGGGGGGATGGGGGTCCAGGCCGAGTGGTTGTGATGCTCATCGCGAAGCGCGAGCCAAACTCCACCCCAACACCCTCCGGTAGTCAACAACGACGTTAATCATATCGATAAGCATGCTTACTTATATGCTCATATGTTCTATCGATTACGATGAAGATGACTAAAGTAAAGAGTTCTAGTGAAAAGAAAGCATGCAGATTGAGTGATAACTGTTGAAGTCAGGAACGTTTCGTCGTTTTGTAGATCAACAAGGTCTTGCAGGTCTTCATTCATTACTTTGGATTCTGCATGGGACAACATATCCACTGCCCTTAATTCAGTGGAAACTGCTTTTTGAAGCTGTACCCGTCCCGTCTGGGCGTTGGAGTGCAATCATCTTAGTCGTAAAATTGGCGACATTTTCAATGAATACTGCAAAAGCTTCTCCCAGTTTCTGCAGCTTCAGTCATTACAGTTGCTCCTCTCTCCTGAAGAATTTGATTTTATGGTTCTTTGCAAGGTTTTGTGAACTCGGACGAGAATCAGCAGTAGTCTACCGTCCTTAAGATTCCGTGTTGGCATATTAGCTCGCCCCTGTACTCCAATGTAATTTCGAAAAAAAAAAAACGAAGAGTGACTTCAATGAAAATAAATGTATGCAAAGTGTAAAAACTCAAGGACGATAATAAGCAAATTTATGTTACCCAGTGTTAAGCACTAAAATTAAAGTTATAAGATAAACGATGTCTATCATATCTACATCTACACCAATCAATCAATCTATCTATACATGAATATATGCAAATATATATATATATATATATATATATAGTATATATATATGTATATGTACGTGTGTATATATTTACACATATATGTACATGTATATATATACGCATATATACATATACATGTACATACGTATATATTCGCATATGTACATACATATATAAGAACAGAACATGAGTACTATAGGTATACATATATAAGTGCATTTGTATGTATACTATAGGTAGTATATAAATGCAGATGTGTATATATGTATACACATATATGTATGTACATTATATATGAATAAATAAATAAATAAATAAATAAATAAATAAATATGTATATTTATATGTATATATATATATATATATATATATATATATATATATATGTATATATTACGTGTGCGCGAATTCTATGCAACTAATTTGGGAAACAGTGTTCGAAAACCACCAAATAGACAGAGGACTACTAATGGTCGTCGAGCTATACTCTGGCTAGAACTACAAAAAGAAGTTCTAGATGCAGGAACATTTCGGAGCACTGAGGATGATTCACCACGTCTACGAAATTGCTCACTCAAATTACGCCTTCAATTTACTATTAAAACCTTATGTAGACGTGAAGCAGTACTTCTATCGTAGTTTTCAGATATAAATGATCAACAGAAACTAAGTGATGAACAATGGACCGACTGAATTATGAAATATCAAGGCTTTGAGTTATAACACTTTCATGAACGTGTCTGTTATCAATACTGTGTAAACGAAAAATTCATGGTACAAATGAATTCATCAGCCTTGGTTCCATCTGGATGCGTTTGGAATCACACTGCGGTTAGCCAAGTCGACAAAACGCATTCCCTTATTTGATGTCTGTGGATCAACAGAAGAAATATGGTCGGAGTGAAGGTGCGATTTGACACTGACGAACATCTCAGAATATGATAAACGAAACTTCGGAGTGTAGTGAAGTGTTATCAATCACAAAGAGTATATATACGCCCATGAAGTAAAAAGTGTTACTGAGATTACACAGTATCCTCAATACCCAAACGGTGTGATATGAAACTGACAACACGACCTGTCACTATTGAGACTTTGCAAATGATGGTTGGAATGGAACGTTTATCAATAAATTCTCTCGTTACCCAAAGTACTCACATGATTATCACAGAAGCGTTACCAACCGGTTTCCATCAGGACACACTGAGATTGATAACTCGTTTAGAGCCATCTGATCAAGAAGAGTCGCTGTAGTTGCACCATCGCTGTGTCAGTTGAAAATTTTGTGATAGAAAAGGTTTGCAAACACTACAGGTGTTCATTCTAATAAGTCATGAATCTTCCATCGAAAATGAACTAGGACTGTCATAAAAGTGGAAAGAATATCCGAAAATCCGCCTTATTCAAAAACTGAGAACGATGAGAATTTCAGTGTAACATTATTGCAAACACTACTTATTAAGTAACTACCTCCTTAACCGTACTATCTACTAACACATTTGGTCTCGATTATGATAACTTTCACGTGATGAATACTTTCGTAAGAATAATTTTTGAATCAGGAAGTGAACCGGTCATATCATGTATCAGTGCAGAATCAGAGCATTTTTGTCGCCAAAATTACCTTACCATGACCTTTGGCTTTTTCCATGACCACATAAATTTCTAGAGCTTTCGAGTGAACATATTTTGTTCTTGGACATCAAGCTGACCGACCTTCTACCATTTTCCATAGCATCGTCACAAAACTGATTCCTTTAACTTTACCATAGAGAGAAAGAGTCTAAACTTTGCTAGAAAACCTTTGTTTCCATTGATTCAGTTTGAAGAAACCCAATGTGACACCAAATGCGATAGTATCATGCTATGAATTCTTAGACAAACTTACGTGAAGAAAAGTGCTTAGATATAAGAACTGGTCGAATGAGGTGACAGTGGTAGAAATGAAAAAATCGTCGGATTGTGAATCATCAAGGCAATGGGTTGCACTTCCGAAAATATCATATATCAACGGACTGCAGGACGGTCGTACAAAACAGCAAATGATTTTCAACAGTACCGCCTCCGTGAAACCCAGCCCCACACTGGCCACGCGTTTTTACGATTTCTGGACCTCCTGGGAAGAATGCTAGAAAACTGCCTCTCAGAATGATCCGAATGATTTGAGGTTGAAATATTGAAATGGTAGCGAGAAATTTTGATTTCTTATCTACTTGCTTACGGAGATTGAGAGTCAACGTCAACATGATAGATACTTCATATCAATTCCACAGAAAGGCTGATATGCACAATTGAACTGAAATCAAAGTCGATAGTCTTGAATGGACAATTCACTAAGAGTCCTCTCTGTGTAAATTTGGTCACCCCATTCGTGCGGTGTTCCACTCCACTTGACATGACACGGTGTGACGTCGAAGAAAAACGTATTATTTCAGAAGACATAAACACACCACTTTGATAACTAAACGATAATGCAATTCTAAAATGACAGCATTGCCAAGACAAGCCACAGCAAAATAATGTTAGCAAACTTGTATAATCCCACCAATGATTCTAAACGCATACCAATGATTCAATTTATAATTTATTTATTAATTTATCTATACTTAATTAATTTATAATAAGTGATTCAGAAGGTACCGGACAATAAATAGTATGTGATTTCTTCTCTTCCATTTTTTTTTCAACGGCTTGCATTACTCCTGATAAAGAAAAAAAATTAGAAGAAAGCACAGCTAGTTCGATTTATCTCAGCTTTATCTCTAAACTGAATGCTCGATAGATAACATGTTTCGTAACACCTTCTTAGTCACCACCTATCAAAAGTCCTCTTGAGTTTGGAAAGTGATCGCAATGTATTACTTCAATTAGTGCACTCACAACCTAAGATCAAAGTTCTCTCTTATGAAATTATAATGATATTAGAACACCCTAACACTTATTGCCCAACAAATTTCGGAATGATCTGAGAGAAAAATGACAGAAAATTTTGCTATCCGTAATCGAACACCATGAAGCACCTCGACAACTATTTGACCTTTCAACAACTGGTTGTTTCAAAATGTCTTCAGAACAATTGTGAACTAACCGGAAATAAGACTTTCGTGTGACCAAACTATGAAACGTGTACTAATCTGGCAAAAATGTATAGACCGTAACTCTAATTGATCAATAGACTGCTAACAGAAGATAATGTTCTTCCTAATCTTGCCTGCACACAACACACGTGAGATTTTTAAGCATCTGAACCTCGATTCAATAACTAATCTGACTGCAGAAGCCATTATGCAATTCAGCCGTATTATCACAAAATACAGGCGACGTACAGGACATCATATGGAGATTGTGGTCTTGTTATCTACGAGAGAGCGGAGCTCGTTAGTTATCTCTGCGCACTTGATGCACCGATAGAATTTCGTAGGCTTCAGAGAATGTGTAGATATAGAAGTATTCATGGAAATTTACGTTAGAATTTCTTGATCGAAGCATTGTTCTTGGGTTACTGTGCATGCTGGAAAATTTCTAGGCAACCACAGAATTATCCTATTATCATATAACTCCAGCTGTTGAGATCACTTCGTTGGATTTTGGGGAAAAAGTGAAAATTAGGGCAAAGTTTCAAAAGATTATAGGATCCTCATCATAAAAGGTATAAAAAAGCAAGGTGTTTTAGAGAACCAATTTAGATCTTCACTTAGAACAAGAATACATTACGAAAAAGTTTAGATTTAGAGTGAAGAATAAAGTTTAAAAATCCCAAAACAAGAAAGGCTTCCATTTACGCGTTGAAATACAATACTAGAAGATTCAGTGGAAACTACGTATAGATTCACTTATTTCAAATTTTCCCCGTCTATTTCAAAAAGGAACATCCTTCAGTGATGCATTTTCTTATCATGTTTTTCAACGAAACAATTTCTGAATCCTATGAGTAACGATGTGGTCTAAAAACTCTTGATAAGGAAAACTGAATAAATCACAAAATGACGATCAAAAATATAAAAACATACTCTATTAAAAAGATCAAAATATATTTGCTGCAGAAAATGAGTCATCCTAAAAAACAGCTTGTGTAGAAGGTATATATAGGAAAATTAATTTTTTTTTTTAGCAGAAAACGAGCGATGTCCTTCGCAAAACCAGATCAAGCCGTACAACACGACTACGACTGTCCTATGACGATCTAGCTAGTAAGCAAGACCACCACTCCACGAATTGCTTACTCTCGCAAACAGATTATATAGAAAAGACATAAGAGAGAAGCAAAGGAAAGTGACTGCTTTGTAATTACAACCAAATACTGCACATAACTGAAACCTCATGTTGAACCAAAAAACACCACAGCATTCGACCATCTTTACATTGATATATGAGACTCAATATATTCTACAAACAAAAACCATTAAACTGCTAGGGAAAGCTGAATCTGCTACTAAAATTGTATCTGATTTCAGTATTAACAGCCACATTTTGTAGCTTCTGGAATAGATATCGATTAGATTTTGATATCTGAATGAATGCATAAATACGGTTGTGAGTGCTTATAGCAAAGCTAGTCCTTTATTTTTATATTACATAATTTTTTTTTTTGTAATTCTGACTAGCTTCAGATGTGAATCAGACACTTGAGCCATCACTTCCGCAATCTCAACTTATAACGTTCATCTCTATAGCAAACGTTATCTGTAAACAGTTTGCCACCAAGCGTATTGCTCTGTCTAAGAAAACGTGATTTATTCAAATGGTTTGAAAGATACGAATTTCAAAGAAATTCTAAAAAACATTCCAGTACTTTTTGAAACGCATGAAATATTCGAAAACAACTGATTTCACTTACTCATCTATCTTTGTCAAAGTAGTACAAAAACAAAACAGTAAAAACAAAACTGTAAAGTGATTTACATCAAAGTACATTTGGCAGTAGTTGGAGCAAAAGTTCTTTAATTACAGCATCTCTTTCAGGAAAAGTATAAAATGTCGATGGACAATGTCCATTCCAATTTGTAATGCAGGAATCTTTTATGAATACTCGACGCGAATTTTCTCGTGCACTAAGTTGAAGCACAATTTCGCGCTATATCGAAGACCTTATGGTATAGCTTATATAGATAAAGAATCAGATGTTTTGCAACCACGTTCTCGTTAGTGCATTGCGAAACCCAAGGAAGCCCAGATAGAAATAAACATACAACATGTCAACGTGTTCTTATAGCAGAGTGGTAAGTCAATGGAAAAGCGGTGAAAAAAAAAAACGCCCTCGACATGTGTTTGTGTGATGCAAAAGTATCTGCGGTAATTTCGGTTTATCTAAAATATTCCATCATCAAACGGCAATTTACATACATCGCTATACTTCGCGCCAATAAATTTATAGTAGAACGTCCTCGTGACTTCATATGTTGGACAAAAGAAGCACGACAAAGCTAAAAATGTTTCGAAACAAACATGTACTTTCGACGACTCCACGAATAATCTTTTCATATTCATCTCGCCTATACTACACTCACGATAGAGTATAAATTCTCCACAACAAAACTTCTGTACTTCTCTCTTTATACAGTGATATGATCGAACTTTCAGCCATATCTAATGATAGTGTACTAAGATTTCACGCATAAAAACCCCTACCCACCAGAAAGGCCTTCGTCCACGGTGGAATCCAGCACGATAAAACCACGATTGTCACGTGATGAATCCTTATTAGCACTTTCGACTGAGCATTCGCCTAGATCGGACGGAGTTGTATCCTGAAGGTGAAGAAAATGGATTGCTTCGTAGGTACCAACAGTTCGTTGCATAATACGGTAACCAATTTCTTAGCGATCTTCAAGATGATTCACGAATTGACCTTTGCAGACGTAAGAATAAATATTTTCTACAAATTTGATCATGAGACCAATTTTCAGTACCCAAAATAAGTGAAAGAGATGTCCTTTCAATTTCAGACTTGAATGATATTGAAATTGCCAGGAAGTGAAAATGAGGTTTGATTTCTTGAGATTATAATGCACTGCAGTGACTATTAACATCACGCTGTGGAAAATCGTGTCTACCTGAGTGAATTAACGCCTGCCCCGATAGGGAGCTCAAAGAAAAAAACTGTGAAAAAGTGCTTCGCGAGATTCAAAAAATCAAAACATCGATGAGGTTGAATGGAAAAGTACGCTTGTTCGCGACTAATTATAAATCCAATGTGTTTATTTCGACTAATATAGTTGTCACTACGAGCAAAGATTTGCCCGTACTACGTTGGAATCTACAGTTAATTTCGTAACATACGAATTCTTTGGTGCTCATAAGGCCATGAATTTTTTAAAGTCATGCACTTCGTTTATACTGGGCGCATTCGCAACTATCGCAGTATCCCAAGAATAATATCGTTTTACGTTTCTCATTAAGCACTTTTCAGATTACACTGAACATCATTAACTGCAAAAGAAAGCTAGTAGAGTGTGAAAATCTCAGGATATGAAACTTTCATGCTTCCGGTCAAGCAGCAATGCGTTTGAAGTAGCGAAGGGGTTAACAACGATATAATCTAGTCCCTTTTATAATGTATACCAAGTTCCCAGCCTTCAAAGCTTCATATCTTCAAAAGAAAATCGTCAACTGCTTTTGAACTTTCATCGTTGACTAGTTGAACGTAACCATCATCTAGAATGTCCCTAACCAAAACCATCACTGATTATGGAGAAGGATGTATCGCAACTATAAAAAAATCATTACAAAAATCTAGTCACCTACGAAACTAAACCGAATTTCCATAGACATCCAAGGAGATCAAATAGTAGATTCTAGTGGCAATAGCGCTAGATATTTTTGGATAAAAAAGCTGAACACATGTGATAAAATAAAACAGGCCAATGCTTGCGTTTTGATACGTATAATTCAGTATATTCGTTACAATTCGTCATTTTCGCTAGAAGTATGTGTCCTTCTATCTTTTCTTTCGTGGCGTTCTCAACTTATGTCATATGAATATGCTTTTTCATATGTAACGCAACGAAGAGAAAAATCCTCTACCACCTAGTGGACATGAGGAGGCTGTGCTGTGTTGACCCTCTTCAAATTCCCAGGCAATCAATCAACGAACGCACTCAAGGACATCACAGCTTGGCTGGCTATTCTCCACATTGTAAAGAGACCTGGGTCCACTAATATTCAATGCCGTCTATGAACTAGACAAAACTCGAGCAAGCTCTACGAGGAGACGAACGAATGCTAAAAGTACTGGAACCCGCTCAACAGAATGTGAAGACGAGTCGTATAGAATAAAAAAACTTAGTCGACATCTACCGCTTAATTTCGCAACACACGTCCAGTATGTTACGGTACTTTTATACCACCTTATATCCGCTCATTCCCGATGTAACTACGATTCCTTGTACCGAATGGAGATAAAAGAAACCACGCATCGAAAAATGAGTTTCGTGTAGAGGGAGACTTGAAGCTCATTTTCAATTCATTGTCCATTAGTTCGCCCAGATGAAACTATTACTAGTCGCAAATTTGATACTAATCTCATTGAAACGTTGTGATTGAACGGTATGAAGTAGGTTAAGTAGCATTTTGGTCACATAAAAAAACAGTAGCTTCCTTAATGCTCCATACACAGAATAAGAAACAGTTTATGCTTTCTTGAACATAATCCCTGCAGTATAGTCGAAAATGTAATCAACTTACACAACAAGAATTGATTTTTCAATTCACAGTAGTTATTTATAACCCAGCTAGATAAACTAGCACGTTTATGGTGCGCCAAAATAGAAGGTTATCAAAAATTGGAGAACATGCTATCGCGTTCACTCTGAAAAGAAAGATCGACTATTCAATATACCCTTTGCAATTCAGAACAAAAAGACAATTGAACATATATTCCCCAGCTGTTGAATCGCTGTATATGTAGTCAACTCAAGGATTTCATAATCGCAACCCACAAAAGTGACAGAGCAGCTCTTGATCCATAGAAGATTAGACCGGAAGTACTGTGTTATATTACTGTTGCCCATATTTCCAAATTTTCCAAAGTATGATATGAGACGTGATTTTTGCAGTTATTGAGAGGAATTCCGTTGATAGGCGAATAACAAGTCTAATAAAAATTGTACTTTGAATTTGTGAGAACCTGCTCAATTATGAAACTGATCATTTAAACACTGATCGTAAAAAATTCGGCGTCGCATATTCTAGATACCACCAGTTCTGGTGTTGTCAGAATGTTAATATGAGCAATGGACAGTCACCTATGCATACCATAACCCCCTATACTTCTCAATAAGGTGTCAAACATTCAGAATTCCATAGCGTACTGGGTACGATAGTCACGGCTTTTTAGAACCATTCTTCTCGACATATTTCTCCATCCAATTTGGCATAGATATCATATCAAGTTATGATAGAATTCAACGGGTTACATGGTAAGAAAGAAAATAATTCGCTTCCACATAGACATCCTTTAAGATTTAATACCAAAAATCTCAAAACATAGAAATAAGACAAAACTGTGGGCTATCACCATATCTGAATAACGAAGCACTGCAATTCTGAATGGACTAAGCAAAAACGTCAGCAAGATATGCATGCTTTACGATTCCCAGATGTTGAATTCAATTTTTCTCATACTGAACTTTTCCACTTACGAGTATTATTCACACCAACAAAAAAGTCTGATTTGATTACTACGCAAATAATAAACGATACAAAAAACCAAAAAAAAAGAAATTTGTTTCGGAACAACTTGAAGGGTTTTTTTTTTGGTTCTTCGATTCTATGTTGTCTAATCTGAAAACTCGTGTTAAAGTGGTCAGCGAAAAGGCGAAATCTGAACACCTTTGAGGATCAACGCTACCACTAGTACAAGAAAATATCCCCTATAACAATGAATAGCTCACTTTGCACGGCGATCAAGCTCAAAATGTTGCAAGATTGTTCCCAAACTACAAGTTTTCAACTGAGCACCAAATTCTCGCAGTCTTTGCTGACGATCACATCCCAAAAGAATCATCGCCAATGACATGACATATGAAGAGAACAGCGAGCAAGAAATGCTTCTCATTCAGACCTTTTCAGTGTATGGTGGTATCATGTAAATTCCAAGCCATGTAGTATTGTACTCAGAAGTTCGTAATAGGACAATCCTTCAGAGTGAAACAAAACCACAAGAGTGCTGAGATACGAGTAAAACTTGTGACATGACATGGCTTCGATCGCACGATTACCCTTCATTGGTTCACTAAGCTTCTTACTAGATCACGGTGGGCACTCGCTCTGTCTTTCTGTCAACCGTGTATTAACCTATTCAGTGGCTGCCAGCAATCACCCATCGAAGGGATCGACCTAGGAAGCAAAAATCGCCATGAACTTCAATTATTTTCAAGCGTGGCGTAAGCGCTCAATATGCTCAGGTGCCAAAATTCAGCACCGAAAACGAAAGTTTCCAAAAGGGCAATCATTGATGTCTAAGGTGTAATTTATGTGGATGATAAATCGTTCAACTTGTGATACCTCCGAAAAGCGTTTTTAAACATAAATGGAAAATGAATTATGTGGATGACTAATCTTCACCTTGATAATACTGGCCCAAAAGTGCATTTTACATCATAAATGGAACGTAATCAATATTCTGACAGGGACAATAAAACGTTTATGATAGACTTCGTTAGTTGGACATAAACATAGAATGTGTTCAACACTATAACAATGCTAAATAATAGCTACGGCGAAGCAGAAAGATACGCTTTCAGATAATGGCTTTAACAAAATTCACCGAACTGTACTCACCTGGCCGTATTTATCTGGGGACCACTGTAGCAGAAAATGATAAATATTGTCTGCCTTTGATCGTGGCACCGCGTACCTTAAACAATACTAATTTTGAAAGGGAAAAGGTCCTAAAAATAGTCGAATTACTCCAAATTTCATTGAGTTGAAATCATAGGAAGAAAATTTTAAGTAAAATTTTACAAATTCTGCAGTAGAACTAAAACGAATTTTTCTTCTTGCGGCTATTTGAAACGAAATTTTTTATTGCGGCTATTCGACTTCATTGTGATAAGACAAGATTTCTAGAATACTTTGATGTTTCAATGTTTTATGATAAATTAGTATTATTTCCATGACTTGATCAAGTAACAACATCGCACTCAATGTAACAAAACGCGTGCTAGTAGAGTAGAGCTGAACTGAACAAAAATTCCTTGATAAAAGCTTTGAATAACAACTTGTCAGCTTTTCAATCTTGCAATATTTGAAAGATGCCGGAAATGATCGTTCATGAGCATGGTACCAATTCCTACTGCAACCTACCAAAATTCCCGCTTGAGTTTATTCCCAAAAACGTGATCTTCTTCCAGCGAGCCTACTGGTGATGCGTAACTTGGCGTCGACCCTAAAATTCAATATCCACCAGTGTTACAATATGCCTTGAGTAAACGTATAATTATATATCACCGTTGAGTGACCAATTTAATACATAATTTGCTTCGACTTTTAATGGATTGGAAATCCTTGTTGACTATTATGACGCTTGAAGAGAATCGAACTGATTTAAAGTGTTGTAAACAATGAAGAAAATAACAAAATGCAACACGAGAGAAAGCAAATTGGAGGGTTGGATTCACATAAGTATGGCCGAATGACCGAATTTCGAATGTGAAGCGTGCCAAATGAGGCCAATCAATACGAAAAAGCATCTATTTAGGACGACATCGTCGTCGTTCTAGATAGATGTCACTAGAAAACCTCCCAATCTTTTAGTGATTATGAGATCACTCAGATCGAGTCGCACATCTTCTTCTTCAGTAGCCAAATCGCGGACAAGGTCAAAAGGTACGTCTCGAGATTTTGATAACCCGAATAGATTTCTGTCCATTTTGTGATGACGTACAGCAGACTATAACAGTGGGGCTCATACATATAGAAAGCGTTTGCGATCCTAGTAGAAGGCTCCCGCTAGAAGTCTCTCGATGAAAACGAGATGACCCACTTGGTTATCTCAAAAGCAAGATCGAAACAGCTACCTGATCATTGCACAATATATCTGCCTTATATGCGTTAAGCTATGATGATCGTGAGAAAAATAAAACTTTCATGGAAATAAAAATTGAAGCAGCAGCGATTTTGACAAAGCAAACTCAACGAATTTTTTGATATTCACAAAAAGCGAAAACGTGTGAGAATATGGGCAAGAAAAGTGAAACAGAAAGCGGCAGTCATCAAAACACGAAAACCTCACTTTTCGGCTTCTTCTTCTGCCTCGTCAGCCTAACTGCCATATAATAGGGTAAATTAAGCGACTCTGTCGCCGTCTCGTCAACCTAAACAGCTGTTTAAACAAACAGAATACGAAGTGATCATGCAAAAAAGCGTATAAAATCTACTGAAGTATCTTCGTCTTCAGCATTCAAACACGCCGGTAATTCTTCTATTCATCAAAACCCGCATGAATTATTCAAAAAGATCTCAAAATTCTCAGATATACAGGAGGTGTTAACAGATTAGATTTCCCCAGATAGTTTGACTGTTTGAACAGATCTCTTTTCATACCCATTACACATTTATTTGAGTATAACCAACACTTCCTCTCTTTAACTACCACTATAATTCAAATGTTACATATCGTCTATGTTATCACCTATAATTCCGTTAATGGTCGAGTGAGTTTGACAGCAAACTTTCATGTGTAACTGTTGTTCAATGAATATGAATAATTTTTTTAAACGAGGCCTTGTTTATTCCTATCATTTTGAGTATACATATGCGGTCGTGGTTTACTGAGCTGTCCTGACGTAGCATTTACAGGTCATCCAACAAAGAATTCTTTTCTCTTGCTGCGTAACAGTACAAAAACTGAACTATTCACTGACCAATTTCCGGCGAGCGATGATTTCATCCACACTATGGAAAACATCCGGTGCTTCGTCATCGGTAGTCGCTTGAGAAAACCTTAAGAATATCTTTAGCATGGGGAAGTCAATGTAAGACGTGGAAAATCGCTTTCATATATTCTATTTATGAAAAATTACTGGAACGGATGTGGTTCAATCAAAAACGAATTCCCACTATGGACAATCTTAACCATAGTACACTAGGATCTAGTTATGATCTTATCAATCGCATCAAAATATTTAAATCATGATTCGAAGAACACTCATGTTACCGAAGTCGATTTTTTGTCTATTTGTCATTATCTAAAAACAAGCATCAAAGATCAAACTCTGAGAAACAATCAGAGAGCAACAGAGATGTTATAGGATAATCAGAGTTGCACACCAATTCTGTAAAAAATCAAAAAATCCAATGGATTTCAACAACAAAAAAACATCAGCTGTACTTTTTGATGCGCTAATGAAAACCATTAAAGAATGAAATGTGAGGAAATGATATCAAGGCAAGCTTTTGAACTTACCCTCTTGAAAAACTTAAATGCCAGACTATGAAAAATGGTGATCATAAATGCTTATATTTGGCGACATTAATCCTTTGGGCACAGCAGTTACGGGCAACTCCCGTTAATATTCAAGGCATTTTATTACTTTTGAGAAATTTTTGGATCTTTCTTATTACTTCGATGCTTCATGTTTTTCTGTGCAAATTTTCATGATTTAGATACATACACAATTCATGTGTATGAAGGAAAACCGCCTGATTACTGCGCAATCATACTGCTGTTAGCATTCAATCAACTGCAATGGATTGGTACAAAAGTAACTGCGATTTCAGATTTCAGGTTGTGGTAATTTCGGTGTTTTTGATATATTTTAATATCATACGGCAAGTTTCAACAATGCACAAAACGCAGTTACTTTTGCACCAACTATAGCAAAATATGCTAAGGTTATGACGTGCAGACCATTAAGTTTTAATATTGCTTTATGATTAATATCGAAAAATCGACAAAAAAAATTAGAAAACAATATTAGCTTGTCAAAAAATGATATTGCACACTGCATGCAATACCATGTTCTCCGAAACTCTCGACAATTTTCGATTCATAGTGCATTTGAGAAAGGTATAGAAGAAAGATATGATACTTAGCGGATTCCGCACGCGATAGGGAAAAATGAGAGTGTTGCTGGTACACGCTCGAGTTACTTGACGATCAACGGAACGCAGTGCATTTGAAGAGCTGGGACCTCTACAGAGATATAGAACAGGCTTCATCCTATCGCCCTACAAGTGTGAATACTTTAAACCACTTCTTATCAAATATCATTAACGTTTGAGATGGCAATGCAAATCGCTGTGAGAAGTACGATTAGCAAAGCAAAGAAGAATCTTCGCTATTAATTGACATGTTTTTCATCTCTTTCAAAGAATTTTTCGGGTTACTAGTATCACTTTGATACATTATGTTTTACTTATACGTTCATATAGTTTGGAACATGTGTAAGGCTCTTATGTGTGAAGAAGGACATTAGTTTACTACGCAATCACACCGCCTCTGGCATTCAGCCAATTAAATTAAGTGCAAAAGACATTACAAAACGGGTACTCGAGTTCTGATTATTCTTACTACATGTAATAACCAAAGTCATCACAGCGACTGAAAATTGGAAACAATAATTAGACTGCCAAAAATGATACCACAACACAATGTATGCCATGCTATTTTCCCAAGAACTCTTAGCAAATTTTCGATTACTAGTGTATCTGGAGAGTTAGACCTCTACAGATATACAGAACATGCTTCGTTCTATCGTTTTATAAGTACGATTATTCTTATTTTCCCCAACTTTTTTGTGTTTAGAACATTATTTATGGTTGCGAGACATGTCACCAAAATGTTCACAAACTTTAGTTGTCCTTCATATATTAACTTTATTAGGTTCAATGTCCTCGTTGTAGTACACTGCACTTCGTAAAGTTTCCAGTTCACCAAATTACTCTAATGAGACCGTCTGCAATCGGTTACGACCAAGAGACCTCGTCTGGCATTTGTTTGCGGTGAATTCACCCTTTACTGATATCAACGTAGGTAATTTATCTTCTGCATGGAAAAATTCTGTAAGAAAACAGACAACCGTACTTGAGGTGAATCAGCAATAGTGCATGCTTCCGCTAGTACACTGTGCCGGTGTACAATTTTTATCCGCTTTATGCATTGTTTAGGTGTATAAGTTTTACTAGAAGCTCAAGGTATACATGCTGTTCCTGGAAAACCGAGGCTTGTTACTTGCTCATACACCACGAAATTATGAAAATAGTAAGCGAATTTCGTTGCTTCATTGCTTCGCAATATCTAATCTCATAATTTACATACATACACCTTTTCTTCTACTTGGTCACTCATCTATATCTTCTGAACGCTTAGATAATCCACAGAGACTACTTGCGGAAATTAAGGCCGACTTTATGAAACAGGTGTCCCTCAGCTATATTACACAAGACAATGGTTTTGAAGCCCACATCTACCCGCTTTCTCAAATGCGCCTCCACTAGTCCACTAAGGTCCGTACGAGGTGCAATCAACTTAAAAGGCATAGTGATCCATGCAATAGCTTCGATTGTCCCACTCAGGGATTCTGACTTATAAGTATCAAAATCGTGCCGTACACTGTTGTAGATAATGACAGACAAACTGATGGTTTGAGGACCAACTAACTATTAATTATCACAAGTACTGATACTATGCAAGAAGGTCAAATTGTTGACCGGCACTGACTTTCGGTAAATTGTTGTTGCTGGTGTTGACTGTATAAGTTGTTAAATACTGAATAAACATTTCGAGTGAGAGGTTTAAAACATCAGATTCATGTAAAACATGATGCAGAAATATGCATATTCACCGAAAAGTACTCAACATATTTATGAATGCGCGCTTTCTATGCTTAGTTCAGTTACACATTAAAACATCTCCACACGATTTTCTTTTACTAGCTTTATGTTGCTGAAGATGTGTTTTCGAATTATCCTCCTATAAAATAAGTATAAAAAAAGGAAATAAAAGCTGAAGATGAACTTATTCAAAGACGTGGTCTTCCTCTGGAAAAAGCGAATTTTGGGAAACATGGGCGTTTTTTTTTTTGACTAGAAATCCTGAAATCGCTTCGGCGACCAATTCGCAACAATAAAGTAACCCGAAAATCTTAACCTCAGCGAATGATCAGCAAAAATTCCGCCATGGTGTTCAATCCACGGGCTAACTACTCTGAAGGCAAACGTAACCTTCTTTTCATTGCTAGATCGTATTGAAAAGGCCTTTCGCAAATGCAGGCCCAGTGTCAGAATAGCCGTTTTTCGAGCTATCAAATGAATACTAAATTGTAATGAAAAAGCATTATTCAGCGAAAAAAGCCTTTGTATGCGCATGTGTGATATATCATACACGTCGTCTCCGAAGGACTGAACAACAATACATTATTCGTTCGAGGGTCGAGATGAAAAGAGATGCAGTGTACTAGCTGCTTATTGGAAAATGACTGTAGAATCAACAGTGGAGAAAATTTTGAATCTTGATCTTTCTTCCACAATAAACAATTGGAAAACATAACAGGAGAGAAATGATCATCAAACGACAATACTCACTTATTCTGACGGATTTTGGCCATGGAGTCGTCTCGAGCCAGCTGTGTGCGTTGTTTAAGGTCTTCTAATCTTGCCAGCGATTTTTCTCTCTTTAACTGACTAGCGCTTCGCTGTTCCTAAAAAATTCACTTTTTCGAGCAATGAAAAGATATAGCAACTCCGAATCACTCTGCCGCCTAATAACACGCTGAGTAAGACCTCTTTCAAGTGGAGAATAAGAGACGGAGTTGTTGGTATCAGACTGCGCAAAAGTGGAGAAGCTGAAACCGCGATAACTACTTTTTTCGAAGTGCAGTCGCTATGCCCTAACCAAAAGAGTTGGAAATTTTCATATGAAACCTGCTATCACAACTCAATTTTCTTTATTAATTGACATTGATTGGAAAGGGACAAAACGATAATTTAAACTGTAGTTTGTGCTGCAGACTTAAATCATGTGCGGAACTTAGGACGAACTTATGTAATAGTTGATCGGTAGCTAATGATTGAGGCCTACATACGTATGAAAAAACCGTGTACTTGCATACGATACATGTAACTTGAGAAATGAATTCTCGCAGTCACTGTTTACACTTTCATTAATACGTAAACATATTCATTCACACATGCGTAAATCCCGCGTTTCATCTAAACTAGAGTCACGTGCTACAACTAGACTTGACCCTCGGTATGAATGAAACGCAGGATCCACTCACGGTTGAGGTTCAGAGTACTGCAATATCATTGCACATTCAATCAATCGCAACATATAAAAAAAAGTAGCACATGAATGCTGTTTGTGGCAGTGCTGTTATATAACAACTAGCACATCTACTACGGAAAGCTCGATAGTTCAATTTGCACTGCAGCACATAACACTTTGGTAAATATCGATGAATATCGAATAACAAATGATTTTCTCAGGTACCTTCACTGGGATAAGGTAAAATAGAGCGCTTTAAAGAAGAACTCAGTACTTAATTCATTTGTTCATAGGTGGGAGAGAGAGAGAGAGAAGAAAAGACCTTACTGATGTGCATTTGACTACTTAATGACTAACCGAACTAAACCATATAAAAGTGATTAGCCAATATGAACATAGAAAAAACACTCATTTTGTTGTTGTGCAAGAAGGAACGATCAACAAATTTGCGACGGCATAACTTTCATAGAGGTAATTCGTAATGGGACACAGTGGTGTGCTACCTCTATAGAGCATACCTTTTGCGATGATTTATTTTGTTGCGCAGCTTTCTTCTACGTTTCTTGTAACCAATTAGTACTTTTATCCAATACGGATAGAAAACCGCAGCTTGTTCATGGAAGAGGACCCTCCCAGGAATCTCTCATTTCTGGAAAGAAACTTGTGCAGCTGAAGAGATCCGAGAGTTTTCGAGTGTAGAAGCATAGAAATGCCTTCGCATCCACAAAGTGGCATTGAATGTAGCGTGCAGCAACATTTCCAACAAGCAACTCGTTGTTATCCAATTTTCGTCGTTAGTGACTTAAAAGGTTTTGCATGATATGTCAGGATATTAAAACCAGCAGATAAACACTGGCATAAGCCTTGCACGAAGACATCACCAGATATAGAGAGTATACGGTTGCACAGTGTACGAGTGGTTCTTTTTTACACAAACATAACAATTTTATATGCACCAAAACACGGTAGGGTAAATAGAAGAAAACCTAGCACAAGTAGGATAGAAAAAGCGCAGATTCTTTGAAGATGCTGAAAAAGGCCTATTTTTGTAACAAAAATCGGATGCGGTTTCCACATTGCACGACACTGTGGTCGATGTAACCTCTATACGTTGACGAGTTAAATAAAGACTATGCGTCGCCACATAGGCACGCGACAAGAAATTAGGCGTTGTCGCGAATATATTGAACATCATGTTGCACAAAACCGCATCGAACCAGTAGCATTGAGGGAACGAGGTGCTATTGAGTCTTTTGCTTCACATCAATAGGATAAAACAGCCTAATTGACACCAGAACAGGATCAAATCAGTACCATTGAACGAATGGGAGCTACTAAGCCTATTTTGCTCTACACTGGGAGCACCAAAACTGTTTACATAAAACCTTCCTTTATTATTAATTGAAGCCGCAGTTCACGTAAAATCCCACAGTCGACCTAGAGATGCCCATAAGGACCGACAAGAAGATAAACGCACAAAATCAAGCGACGGAGGTCTCAATAAGCGTACGAAAAGAATTCCCCCACATTTCGATAATGAGCTCCTTGTCGAATATCTGAGCATTTATTACTGCTCATCGTGAGCATTATTCGAGACCTTCAAGCCGCTATAAACGACTAATTTTTTTAGGAAGTAGTATTGGATGATACCTGATCTTTCGACATGAATAATGCGCGTAAAAAATCACTACATCCATGCAATCGGCTTTATCGAGCATCGCAAATGTGAATAAATGCATTTGCAGCCAACATCAAACATGTGCTCGTCTGACGTGGTAACGTCAGTGTTTTCATTCTCAGATAAATCTAGCACCTGTATTCACCACAGAAAGGAGTAAGTGAGCGCGAAACGCGAGATCGCACCAATGGACCACGTAATTTGCAACGTACCTTTGAGAATGCTGTCGTGCTTTCAAGTAACCGATAACTGATGGTTTTTGATCTATGCAGACTAAATCATGTCAGCGGATGACATGGTACCCCTCATTTCCGTAGTTCTCAACGATACTGACCAAAAAAAACAGTTGAAGATTTTGGGGTGAAAGATCTATTGTGCTATCCGTGAGAGTGATTGAGTGACATAGTGCTTCATGACCCGTTCGACTTTCGTATGTAATTAGGAGTGAATCAAGGCCACTTCAAATGCATTGAATCAAAATACTTTCAGGGAATATAATACCTAAATTCACGCTCAAGATTTATGTGCGACAGAAATCAAAAAATGCCACAAGTAAGAGATGAATCGTATGCGGCAATCGTTGATGAGGTAAACCAATTGGAAGGTCAAAGATTCCACATAGAAACTAAAAAACTCCTAGAGTTTATGATGATGACAGTTCATTCTACAAACTCCTTCAACACATTTCGAAGAAAGCGTTTTTTGTTCAGCTGAAGCAAGCTATCTGTTTACAACAGTTTCAGATGGAAAACGGGCACAATGTACCGGTTTCTTAATGCAGTTTCTATTGTTGATTTCAAGAAAAGAAAGAGAAATAAAAAGAAATGATACGAGAAAAAAGAGCACCTTTTGGAAGGGAAGATTTAGAGAATTGTTCGACTATGCATGAAGACCACAGCGTTCATGCCGTCCAAAATGGGTTGAAAAAAAGAAAAAAAGGCTCCCACACTCTTACACGGAGTGAAGTTTTTATGTATAACTTCTATCGAGTCATTGAGACGACACTATCTGTGCTGGACGAGAACAATTTTTGGCTCTCTTTCCCAACTGTGATGAGGTAAGGAACAACTGATAGTGCACTTCACTGCCGATTTTCCTTGACTTCTCAACCACAAATTATGCACATACTTCTTAATTCGTTTGACAATATACCTTGCAACAGAAAAATCTCTGTGCACGAAATTCTCACTGCTTTCGACAACTTGCCGCTTTGAGTAGCGGATCACTTCACAGACCATGATCATCATGTTTAAGACAGTTGAGTGATGAATCTTCATAATTATTGCTCAATTTGCTTTTCCACTGTGATCTAGAAGTTCTTCACGAAGATAACTCTATTGTAAATCCAAGAAATTTTCTGCAGAACTCAACGAGATTAGAATGTTTTCAAACA